>JAJIBD010037523.1:0-18864 GCA_021461705.1 Cryptotis parvus
CCCCAAAGAGCCAGTCCCCGGGCGTGTCCTCCTGGGCCACTGCGGGGCTCAGTTCCCCCCATGTCCCTTCGGCCGGGCTGGCTCCCGCAGGCCCAGCACAGGGTCCTGGCCCGGGAAGGAGCCGCCTTGACTTTCCCACGCTCCTTCCTGCACAGGGCTGGGGAAGAAGCGGGTGGCCTGGCCTGGTCCGAAGAGCGAGCCGTGGGCCTCGAGGTCAGTAGGATGCACAGGGGTGGCCACCACCTCCTCTTCCTGGACTTCTGTTTTGATCACAATTTTCACATCTGCAGAGAAAGACAGTCCAGGTTCTAGGCTGCCCCCCGCCTCCCCAGCTCAGGTCAGCTCTGCCCCTGGCCACCGCTCAGCTCTGGCTCCAAGCCGCAGGGGTTCCTGGTGCTCCCACAGCTGCCTGGAACCATGAACAGAGACCAGTCTGTTCTGGAACTTTCTCAGTACAGCTACCGGCATTTCGGGCACTCTTAGTACAGCTATGGTTACCTTGCGTGGGCTAAAGAGAATCGGAACTGATCTCAGAGGGAGCTCTGGACCCGAGAGCAGAGGCGGCTCTGAGCCCACACCAGACTCCCCATCCATCCAGCGGAGAGGCCGCTGCAGAGGGCGAAGTGAGGAGCGGATCAGGGCACAGGCCAAGTGGCACACACGAACCACGCCATAAATAGGGCGACGTGGCGGAAGTCACTGGTGAAACATGCTTCTGATTTAAAAAAAAAAAACTTCCTGGATTTTATTTGAAACTAAATTTCTTTCTTTTTTTTTTTTTTTTTAGGTCACACCTGGCAATGCTCAGGGGTTATTCCTGGCTCTGCACTCAGGAATTATTCCGGCGGTGCTCAGGGGACCATATGGGATGCCAGGATTGAACCCAGGTCGGCCACGTGCAAGACAAAAAGCCCTACCCGCTGGGCTATCGCTCCGACCCCCATGCTTCTGATTTTGTGTGTACAAAGTTGTACTTCACTGTATCACTGTCTTCCCGTTCATCGTCGATTTGCTTCGAGCGGGCACCAGTAACATCTCCATATGACCTGTCTCATGCAAGTAGAGCCCAAGGGAACCTGCTTGCTCCAGGAACATAAAGAGCCTCAAACCATTACATCAAGTCATGGGAATGAGGTCTATAATTGTTACTGGTATCTGGCATATCAAATATGACACGGGTAGCTTGCCAGGCTCTGCCGTGTGGGGAGCATACTCTTGTAGTCATCTCAAAATCCAGCATTTATTAATGAACCACGCAGCCACAAGTGTGAGTTGTACTTCAATTTCCAAAATTGATCACGGGATCCAAGGGTCTTGGCATGCATGAGCATGTGTCTGTGTGTGTGTGTGTGTGTGTGTGTGTGTGTGTGTGTGTCTATGTAACTATGAACTAGGGCAGAGGCGGTTCTGTGAAGGAGCAGGGTCTAGGCATCAAAGCCGATGTCCCCACTCCACCTTCCTGGTGGACACAGAGCTGGAAATCACGGGCTGGCGAAGGTGCAAGTCAGGATGTGTGCCGAGCACGTGGCCAAGCTGGCTCCAATGGTTGGCACCACACAGTCTCCAGAGGCCCCGGCAGCACTGCACCCTTGACTCCTGCATTGAACTGCTGGCTCTGTTGGCCAAAAATTGCCAGCCGGCCCCTGGGCCTCCTGGGCACTGCCTGGAGGTCCAGAAGGGACAAAAATAACACTGAAAGCCAGAAGGTCTCTTGCAGCGGTTACTACACTGACCATGAGGCCATGTGGGTCGGACACTGAACCATACACCCCTCAGCGCTGCTAGTTTTGGCCTCTGGTCTGTCACCTGCCTTGGGAGGGTCACTGAGAAGTAGTTCCCACATGGTTTGGTTCGTTCCGTGACCAAGGGGGTGCCAAGGTTGCTCGACCCTAGCAGGCACCTGTGCTGCCCAAGCAAGTAGCAGCAGATGTGAAGGGAAGAGTGGGGGCCAGGCCCCCTGCAGGAAGGCCCCCTCAGGGGAGGGAGAGGTGGCTCCCCCAAGCAGGCCTGCACACACACAGCCGGGTCGATCCCCAGCAGCGGCAAACCCCGAGCACCAAGCAGTGGGGAGCTCCTTAGCAATACTGGGTCTGGCCCTAAAAGCCGACAGCGCAAACCACGAATGTGGCTCAAACCTAAGGAGGACAGATGGTTTGGCGTCCCAATAGCCAGACATCAAAGGGCAGAGCCCGATCCAAGCCCCCTCCCTTACCTTCCGTGGAGGCCGCGGCAGTGCTGAGCTTCAGAGCACCGTCCGAGCAGGCCGAGGATGGGTGGTGCGGGGGAGATCCGCGTGCCACCGATGTGGGCGGGATGGTGGTGGGGAAGCTGGAATGGACGCCTGTGGGGAACAGAGACAGCAGGGTTGGGGCGAGGCCCTGGGAAAGGACCGAGCTCTGCCTGAGACTTCTCTGCATGAACCTGTGTTCCTGCCGGCTCCTCACCCCCCATCTGCTCCCTTTTCTGGGGCATCCGGGAACTTCGCAGGCCACCAACATGGCAAAGACAGTCCCCCTTATGGGACCTCCCCCCTTATGGGAGGTGCTGGGGAGTGGCTGCTGAGGGGTGAGGCAGAGAGAGCCCAGGGTGGGGCGAAGGCAGCAGCTGGCAGGGGGGATCTGGAAGGCCAGACCAGACGCGCCCGATACCCCCTGCCCACCACTCACCCGAGGCGGCGCGCCCGTCGACACATCCGCGGCTCCCGAGTCGAGCTGGCTGAGGCCCCATGGCTCCTCCCCGATGTCGGGCTGCCCGGTGGCCCATGCCCTCGACCCCCAGACCCTGCTGCTCCTGCAGCTGGAGTTCACCCTCCCTGCTTGATCTGCATGAGGAGGTCAGGGGCGGGGACCGGCGGTCCTGTACCTCAAGCAGAGGGGACAGTGTGAGTGCACGGTAGCAGGGCTCCACCAGGCTCAGCGAACAGACCCAGGATGGGCCGCAGAGAGCCAGTAGCGGGGGTGGGGTGGGGGAAGAGCAGGAGCAGATGAGCAGATGTGGCACCTTGGGTGTCCCTGGCCAGGCATGAGCGAGTCTGGCATGGGGCTGGAGCGGGAGTACAGTGGCACGTTTATGGGGTGGAGCCCTGGTGCACAGCAAAGCTGAGCTCCCTTGGGGGTCCCGCTCCCACTTAACACATGGAACCAACACAAAACCACTCTAGCCTTGCTCTGACCTGTCTGACCTCACACACACACACACACACACACACACACACACACACACACACACACACACACACACACACATATTTTTTTTTAAATTGGTTTGGTTTTTTGGCCACACCTGGTAATGTTCAGAGCTTATTCCTGGCAGTGCTTGGGGGACATATGGCGTGTTAAGGATCAAACCTGGGCTGGCCGCATGCAAGGCAAACACCCTCCCTACTGCACTATTGCGCCAGCCCCTGCATGTACACATATTTTAAGTAAGAGCAAAAGAGAAATTCCACAAGAAAAACAGAATCAAAATCTGAAGTTAGGTCCAGGGCCACGCGGGGCCAGGGAGCTGCTGGAAGAGGCCACAGGCCGAAGGGGCTGAACATGGACACCAACATGGGGCCCAAGGCAGGGACATCGCCTTCAAGAAGCTGGAATGCCAGATGGACCGACCATCCCCATGGCACACAGACCCCAGGCAAGAAATCCACACAAGGGCTGCTGCAGAGCGCGGGAGATGCCCACACACCATAGGGGAAGGGAAACCTCAACCACAAAACTCAACTTCCAAAGTGTAAGAGACGAGAGTCACTGCAGAACCCACTGCTCCCAAGAGGTACAGAAGAGCCAAACAAGGTGACGGATGCAGTAACGTATGTGAGTCTGAAAGGGCCAAAGAAACAGGATCTCTCAGGCCAGTCAAAGGCCCTGCAGGAGGAGCTGGGACTGCATGTGTCCTAAGCACCCAGCCGTTTAGGCTGAGTGCCACTGGCCGTGGCCCCCAAAACAAACTAGGCAAGTCGATACACAGA
The DNA here is from genome assembly GCA_021461705.1 of Cryptotis parvus. NCBI lineage: Eukaryota > Metazoa > Chordata > Mammalia > Eulipotyphla > Soricidae > Cryptotis > Cryptotis parvus. The sequence goes on from JAJIBD010037523.1 coordinate 3,968, forward strand.
AAGACACAGGGAGAGAGAACCAAGTAAGCATTCTAGAAATGACAAGGCTGTGGCGACACCCAGGGAGGCAGGGAGCACCCAGGGCGCTGGGAAATGGCCCGGGAAAAAGAAACCAACTCCCACCTGCATACATACAAAAGAATATGTGAGAACTGAGGCAGCCAAAGAAGGCCCGAGAATTCCTAACCCCAGCCAGCACAGAGAAAGGGGTACTGGGGACCAAAGGCTGAGAAAGTCCCCTGATGGGCCCTGTCTGCAGGAGCACCAGCTCCCTGGTGGCGGTGACAGAGGACCGCGAAGCAGGTCCCATTCGGGTGGGGCCGACACAGAGAGGAAACCCGTGACCTTGGCCCGGTGATGTGGCTCAGTAGCAGTGTGTGGCCTTGAATCCGATCCTGATGCCACCCCACATGCCAGCTGCGATGCTGGTAGCACTGCCAATGGGCTCCTCAGGGCTGAGCTCCCTCAGGGCTTAAGAAAAGTGTGTGAGGGGCTGAAGCCAGAGTCCAGTGGGGAGGGCGCTGCTTTGCAAGGGACAGACCCGGGTTCCACGCCCAGCACACCATAAGGTCCCCTAAGCCCGCCAGGAGCGCATCCCCGAGTGTAGAGCCAGGGAGTCAGCTCTGCGGCCTGCCAGGTGTCACCGGGTGAGCATGTGTGACCGCATGAGCCCTGGTTAAGAGAGCAGGCAACCATGTGTGGGTGCAGCGACAGAGGGAGGGGAAAGGGCAGTGCCACTCAGGCTGAGCTGCCGGAGGGTGCGGAGGGAGAAATAACTGACGGCTCATTTCACAAGCCCGTGTAGTAATTCCAGCACACCCACAAGTGGACAGCCCATAAAAACATTCATGAAAAAGTGCCGTTATGAACTACTATATAAATACTAGTGGGCCAGAGAGAGCATTCAAGGGGCTGGAGCAAGAGCTCTGCATATGGGAGGCCTGGGCTGGAGCCCCAGCACCCAGAGGGCCCCAGACACCACCGCAAGTTGTCCCTAAAAAGTAACCAACCAACCAACCAACCAACCAACCAACCACACAAAGCTGACATGTGAAGACTCTCAATGGGAAAACAACAAATAAACACAGCATGTCATTTTCGGTAGTGGGTAAAACTGGTAACAACTGGTAAAACTGGGGCTATGCTAAGGGCTCCGGGTAAACTAGCCCCGAAAACACTGCACTGGGGCCGGAGCGATAGCACAGCGGGGATGGCGTTTGCCTTGCATGCAGCCGACTCAGGTTCGATCCCCGGCTTCCCATATGGTCCCCAGAGCACCGCCAGGAGTAATTCCTGAACAAAGAGCCAGGAGTAACCCCAGAGCATTTCCGGGTGTGACCCTCCCCCAAAAAAAAAAACAACACTGCGCTGAAAATCACAAATGGATGGACAGACGGACAGGTCGCCCCAGATGCACCATTAGCTCTTGCACTGCCAGCATCCAGAGGACTGATGCTAAACGGAAACTCCCAGCCCGAGAATCTAAAACCGGGGGGAGAGCTGAGAAACACATCTGCAGCAGGGGAGCTAGAGACAAAGGCCGAGACGAGGGGTCACTGTCCCCCCTGGGGAAGCCTGGGAGCGGTGGACACGCTGGGAAAATGTGTGAAGAGCAAGGCTAGAAGGCAGAGCACATGCCTTGCACGTGTGAGGTCTAGGATTCAAGTTCTGGCACCACAAAAAAAAAAACAAAGAGCAGGAAAAGCTTTGAGCCCATCCGGGAAGGGAGGCAGAGTTGCAGACACTCCAGACTCCACTCTGGACCCCAAAGGACAAGATTCCCCGATGCCTTGAAGTGAAGCAAACACCAGCCCTACGGGAGCAGCTGCCTGCTCAGGCCTTGGCTCGTGGTCAGGGAGGTGGCTATTGTAGGGAGAAGTTTCCCGGGGAGTTATGGGAGGCACTTCTCGGGTACGACCAGGTCAGCCGCTCCCTCCAGGGGGCCGGTGCCAGAAACCGGCACTACCCGTGGGGAGCTGGGTGCTCAGCACTGGCACCGCTCCCGACATCAGGAGGAATCTGAGCCCACTGTTCAGAGGCTGAGATGTCTGTGGGGTGGAGGGGCGGCATACCCCACAGAGCAGGTCTGGACAGAACCAATGGGGGAGCAAAGCATCGAGTAAGGGACCGGTGGAGCTGTGGGAGAGAGTAAAGGACTTTTACTTTAAACTATTTTGGGGGCAGAGCGACAGCACAGTGGGGAGGGCGTTTGCCTTGCACGTGGATGACCTGGGTTCGATCCCCAGTATCCCATATGGTCCCCAAGCACTGCCAGGAGTGATTCCTGAGTGAAGAGCCAGGAGTAACCCCTGAGCATCACTGAGTGTTACCCAAAAAAATAAAAAAAAATTTTTTGGTTTCTTTTTTTGGGGGAGGGACACACCTGGAATTCTCAGGACTTACTCCTGGCTCTGCCCTTAGGGATCACCTCGGCAGGGCTCAGGGAACCTGGAGTGCTGGGGGAGGGATGATGGGTTCTAGCCCTGGTCCCACCACGCCACCTCGCAAGAAGCTAGAGGAATCCCCACACCATGAGGGCCGCCATTTTCCACATCCAGACTCCCCACTCATCAGAGCTCCGCCCAGCAGAAGAGCTGATCACAAGCCCGGCCTCGCATGGCCGCAAATGCACGAGATGAGAGGCGACTACAAGAGTATACCACTCGCATAGCAGAGCCTGGCAAGCTACCGTGTTGTATTTGATATGCCAAATACCAGTAACAATTATAGACCTCATTCCCATGACCTGAAGGAATGGTTTGAGGCTCTTTATGTTCCTGGAGCAAGCAGATGCCCTTGGGCTCTACTTGCATGAGACAGGACATATGGAGATGTTACTGGTGCCCGCTCGAGCAAATCGATGAGCAATGGGAAGACAGTGATGCAGTGATACTTGAGCCTCGGTAGATCCTGAAGACCCATGGGGGGGGGGGGGCCCAGAGGCACATAGCCCCCTGTTGAGAAATGCTGGTGAAGAGGCTAGATCTGGAGATTAAGTCATGACTCAGCAAGAGCAACGTCGCAAACCACGACGTCCATTTCACTCAACAGAGGCAACAGGGGATGATTCCAGAACAAGAGGGCAGGGAGCCCAGCAAGGCTCTCACTGTCCTAGACATAATACGGACAAATGGTTCCAAACTGGAGCAAAACAGGCGGGAGGAGGCAAGAGAGAGAACCCTGGTCAGACAAACAGGTGGTGGGACAGTCAGCCAGCACTGGAGCCCTGGAGGACAGGCCCGACCAGAGCTGCCTCTGGACTGCAGTGGGTGGTATGCGGGCAGGAGGCGAAGAATAGGTGGAAAAACACAGAAGAGCTGGAGTGGTCGCCACTACACCCACAGACATCAAGACAGGCTGAGCGGTCACCACCAGCTCCACAGACATCGGCATGAGCTAAGGGGTCACCACTAGCTCCCCAAACACATTAGGACCGAACTGAGCGGTCACCACCAGCTCCATACACATCAGGACAGGCTGAGCGGTCACCACCAGCTCCATACACATCAGGACAGGCTGAGCGGTCACCACCAGCTCCATACACATCAGGACAGGCTGAGCGGTCACCACCAGCTCCATACACATCAGGACAGGCTGAGCGGTCACCACCAGCACCCAGGGACCTCACTTCCATTCCATGTGCTTGACTTGAAAGGAGCAGAAGAGAGAAGGGAGGGAACGGGCAGGCATAGCCAGCTTTGGTGCTGACTCACTCCCAAGGCCACAGAGCGTGTGGGTGTGGTGAGAAGGGCCGTGATGAGTGACCCTCATCCTCCAGTCCACCAGAAACACAACAGTCCATGCACCTCCTTCCGGGCTGACTAGAAGGGGGAGCATGGAAAAATAAAAAAAAAAGAAATAGGAGAAATTATTTTTGTGTTTTTTGGCTATTTTCTGGCTACACCTGGTGATGCTCGGGCTTACTCCTGACTGCACTCAGGAATCACTTCTGGTGAGAGCTTGGGGCGACCCTATAGTATGCTGGGGGTCAAACCCAGGTTGGCTGGTCTAGACAAATTCCTTAGCTCTCTGGCTCTGGGAATTTATAGTTAGGACCAGAGTGTTAGTACAGTGGGGAGGGCATTTGCCTAACATGCAGCTGACCTGGGTTGGATCCCTGACATCTATATGGTCCCCTGAGCACTGCCAGGAATGTTTCCTGAGTGCAGAGTCAGGAGTAACCCCCTGAGCATTACTACGTGTGGCACCAAAAAACAAATAAAAACAAACACATAAGATGCCATTATCCCATACCAGATGAGATACTTTATTTTATTTTATTTTTTTTGCTTTTATTGGGTCACACCCGGCAATGCTCAGGGGTTACTCCTAGCTCTGCACTCGGGAATAACTCCTGGAGGTGCTCGGGGACCATATGGGATGCCGGGGATAGAATCCAGGTTGGACGCATTCAAGGCCGTGTGCAAGCCCTACCTGCTGAAATATCGCTCCAGCCCCAGACAGAATAAACTTTAAAAAGAAAAAAAGTCTTCACAGAAATACAAGAGAGCATTGTTAATGGCAGACTGACCTGGAAGATAAAGTGAGCCTAATGTTTTACATCAACGTGCACAGTTCAGAAAAATAAGCAAAACTGCCAGAGATGCAGGAGAAATCTGTCAGTTCCAGTTTCAACACACCCCTTTCCATAACTGTTAAACAGAAATTATGTGCAACACTATTTATACTTCTGATTAAATAAACATTAAGTCTGCTCTTTACACAAGAAAAGTCTAGCTACGTCGATCCCCAGGAAGACATACAGTGCCCTAAGCACTACCAGGAGTGGCCCCTGAATAGAGCTACTGGGGTGGGATTCGGGGAAGAGAAGGAGGAGGAGGAAGAAAAGAGGAGGAAGAAGAAAGGATCAGGGGGCTGGAGCGATAGCACAGAGGGTAGGACGTTTGCCTTGCACGCAGCCGACCTGCGTTAGATCCCCGCATCCCTTATGGTTCCCGAGCACCACCAGGAGTAATTCCTGAGCAAAGAGCCAGGAGTAACCCTGAGCATTGCCAGGTGTGACCCAAAAAGCAAAAAAAAACAAACAAACAAAAAAAAGAACCAAACTTAAAAAAAAAGAAAGGATCGATAGTATTGACAATACGCCAACTAATTTAAAAACCAAAGGGAAATGAATATTTCCTTAGAAACTTTTACCTTGCCAAACACCGACTAAAGAAGAAATAGAAAACTTAAGCAGCCCTGCAGTTCTAAGGCCTTAATCAGGAGACTGGTGTTTTCCCTCAGAGGCTGGGCCAGAGGCCCTCCTTGTTTTCCAATGAATAGTTAAAAAAAAAAATCCAGCATTACACAAATTCTCTGACCAAATAAAAGTTGAAGGAACTCATCATAGCTTAAAAAAAGATAAGTACTTTTTTAAAAATTGGAATCATACCTGGTGTTGGGCCCAGAAACACATCACAGCTTTATCCTAACTGACAGAATCAGATAAAGACAGTCAAGTTTGAGAGAGCAAAAGCATCAGCCAACTTGGTACTTCAATAAAAATGGACAAAAGAAAAAAAATAGCAGAGCAAGGCTTACCTTCTGAGTACAGAGCTGTTTAGTCTCAAAGGAACAAAGACGCTAAAGTCCTAAACAGAAAATCAGCAACAACTCCAGCAATGCAAGTCAAGGAGCATTCCTACTTAGGTTTATTCCAAGAAAATATGACTGGTTCAATACCAGAAAAAAAGTATCCTTTTCCCATAATCATCTCAAGTTACCAAAAGCACATTCTAGTGAGTGACCTTGAATGTAGTTCAGTGCTTTGCATGTAGGAAGCCTTGGATTTGACCCTCAGCACCCCAAAGAAAATGAAACGGGTCAGAGTGATAGTCCAGCAGGTAGGGCATTTGCCTCGCACACGGTTAACCCCGGTTTGATCCCCAGCATCCCATATGGTCCCTGAGCACCACCGGAGTAACTCCTGAGTGCAGAGCTAAGAGTAAACCCCTGAGCTTCGCTGGATATGACCCAGAAAGGAAAAAAAAAAAAAAAAAAACCTCCTAAGGGGCCGGAGCGATAGTCCAGCTGGTAGGGTGTTTACGCTTGCACACCGGCCGGCCTGTGCCAGCCCACGCTCGATCCCCGCATCCCATATGGTCCCCTGAGCACCACCAGGAGTGATTCCTGAGTGCAGAGCCAGGAGTAACCCTGAGCATTGCCGGGTGTGACCCAAAAAGAAAAAAAATCAAAAGCAGGGGCCAGAGCAATAGCATAATGGGTAAGGCGCAGCCTTGCACATGGCTGACCTGGGTTCGATACCTGGCATCCCATATCGTCCCTCCTAGCACCACCATGAGTAATTCCTGAGTGTAGAGCTAGGAATAAGCCCTGAGCATCACTGAGAGATCCAAAATTAAAAAAAAAAACACTATACTATAAACATTCAGCACCCACTCCTACTAGAAGCACATGTCAACCACAGATCAGGAACCTTATATAACCTAGAAGAATACAAATAAACAAAACCTAACAAATACTATCCTCATTATGGGAAAAGAGCATTCCTATTTAAAACTGCAGGGCACTGGCTATCATCAGTGTATTGAAGGATTTCTAGGGGTTCTCACGGAGCACAATAAAACCAGCAAACAACAGCAACAAGAATAAAACCATACAGAAGCACTTATTACTCATGGGGGAATGATACCTTGGCAGAACATCCAGTGACCCATTAGATGGCATCAGAAGCATAAAGCGAATGAGATTTAGAGGTTCCTAGACAGAAACCGCAGCAGGTTTTGGGCAGGGTTTTGTTGTTGTCAAGTTTTCAGGCCCACACCTCGTGATGCTCTAGGGTTACTCCTGGCTCTGCACTCAGGAATTACTCTTGGCAGGCTCAGAGAATAATATCAGAGCTGGGGTCGAACTTGGTTGGCTGCGTAAGGGCAAAGCCCTACCCAACCTATACTTTGGCCCCAAACTCATTTTCCTTTTGGGTCACACCTGGCAATGCTCAGGGTTACTCCTGGCTCTGCACTCAGGAATTACTCCTGGCGGTGCTCGGGGACCATAGGGGATGCCGGGATCGAAACCGGTTGGCCGTCGTGCAAGGCAAATGCCCTCCTCTGTGCTATTGCTCTGGCCCCGGCCCCTAAACTCTTACAAACCAATAAGTAGAACTTTTTGTTTCTTTTTTCAGGAGCTACACCCATCTGGCTCAGGGATTACTCCTGGCAGGCTTGGGGGACCATATTGGGTGCTGAGATTAAACCTGGGTCAATCACATGCAAGGCCAGTACCTAAAAGTTGTTTTCTTTAAAAGAGGCCGCACACCCAGTGGTTCTGGGTCCCGACCCTGGTCTCCAAATTCAAGGGTTAAGCCACTCTGTTTCTGATGGGCAGATGAGCATACGAGGCTTGGTGGCGGAGGGGGGTGCAGCCCCAGCACAGGCGCATCAGCCTGCTCCTCTGCTGTAACCTGGAACAGGGTACTGGTACAGAGGCCAACGCTTGCAGTGGCCCAACAGGACTGACACTTGAGAAACTTGGACACAAGCACAAGAGCGTTGATGATGGCTGACCCTGCTCCTAAAAAAGCAGAAGGGCTGTACTCAGCCCCACAAATAACCCCGCTGTTAGGGAGCCAAAACAGAAAAGTACTGAGTGATGAAAACCGCAGATGAATATAAACATGTACCAGTGTTCTACTATGTGGGAAATGGTAATGCCAGGCTAGCACTTACCATTGAATATACGCAAAGAGACTTACATGATAAACCCTAAATGTCTGTAGGGTAAGTCACAATGTGTAAAAGGAGAGAGACAGAGAGAGAGACAGAGAGTCAGAGAGAGATACAGAGAGAGACAGAGACAGAGAAAGGGAGAAAGAGAGGAAAATAAAAGGTGCCTGCTGTAGAGGCAGGCTGGGATGGGTGGGAGGGAATGTGGAGACATTGTGATGGAATGGGGCACTGGTGGAGGGATGGGTGCTGGAACAATGTATGACTGAGAACCAATTATGAACATCTTTGTATTGTATAAGTCAGGTGGCATAATAAAAATTAAAAAGGAAAGAAAAGAAAACCACGCAAATGAATCCTTTTCTGCCCTTTCTAGCCCGCGATGATTCTCATAGATCTGCAGAAAGTGAAGAGTAAGTTCAAGAAGAACTAAGGCGCATGTTCTCACTCAGACAAGGCCGACAGCCAGAGAGCAGCCACGAGTAAGAAAAGCAAAGGGGGGCCCAAGTGGTAGTACTCAGGGAGGCACTGGCTCTGCACACAACAGCCTGGGGACCCATACCAGGAGCCCAGACACTTCCCTGAGTGATTCCTGAGTGCAGAGCATGAGTCAGCCCTGAGCACCGCCAGGTAGCTCAAAACCCAAAAAGAAAACGAATAAAAAAGGAAGGAAGGAGAAAGAAAGAAAGGATCCCATCTGTTCACCTGGAAGGAAGGGGAGATGGGGGGGTGGAATGGAGGTTCTTGGAAGGCTCTAGCCAGGTGAGAGAAGGCCTCAGACCTTGGAACTGGGGCTCACAGAACTACTCCAATCTGTATGTGCATTTTACATTATGCAAGACAAACAGCAAAATGTTTTACAGCAATACAATGTTAGAAAAATAAGACTTGCTGAAACATAATACTTGTTTACAGTATAAAATACCCAGAAGTGGAAGGAAACTACTTCACACCAAGGGTTCTTGGAAAGCCTAGGGGCCAAATCATGGTTCTGTTCTGTGCCACCCTCGCCATGATGGGGCTAGGGGCCAAATCATGATTTTGTACTATGCCACCTGGCAGTGATGGGGCCTGAACGCAGTCCGCCCCCAGAGCTGAAGTAACCCCTTAGGGACCACCAGTTGTGCCCCCTCCTCCAGAAAGGACTCAGAAGCTTCCTACAGTTTATTGATTTTTATTTATTTATTTTTTGCTTTTGGGTCACACCCGCGATGCCTAGGGTTACTCCTGGCTCTCCACTCAGGAATTACCCTCGCGGTGCTCGGGGACCATATGGGATGCCGAATCGAACCCGGGCCAGTGCAGGCCGCCGCGCAAGGCAAACACCCTACCCGCTGGGCTATCCCCCCGCGCGCCTACAGTTTAGTTGCAGGCAGTTACTGTTCAACAGTATATTGGTCTCACCTGTGTATGTGTGTGTGTGTGTGTGTGTGTGTGTGTGTGTGTGTGCACACTATGAGAACAGGGTTTTTTTGTGTTGTTTATAAAGAGTAGAGCTTTTTATAAACAACTCCAAACTTCTAGGGACTCTGAAGTGATGAGGTGAGGAATGAAACTTCTGCAAATCGAATGATAGCACGGCCAGAAGCCGATCAGTCAAGCGACACACGTGCCTCGAAAAAACCCATTTACCAGACAAACGGCAACAGATCTGAAATGCCTGGTCCCTAGCAGAGCCCTTTCATATGCAATTCTTCCCACCATTCTCCCCAAATCCTGGGGCACTCCATCAGGACCTTCTGAGAGTAGGACATAAAAATTCGAAATTTCTACAGAAGAACAACAGTTTGTGACGGCCAAGGGGAAAAAGCAGGAAAAGACCGTGTGCTCGCCACCCGGTTGTCCCTGGCCCCCCTCACATCTATCTTTTGTTTTTGGGCCACACCTGGCTGTGATCACCCTAAGTTACTTGGGAAAATATGGGGGTGTCTGGGATCAAACCCGGTCGTCAGGCCTGTGCAAGGTCAAAGCCCGACCTGTTGCACTATCACTCTGGACCCTGGCCTGACTGAGTCGTCTGAGGCACAAAAACAGTACATACTAGCTCAAGGCCCAGACAGAGAGCAAAGACACAGACTAACCAGCAGGAACTATGCACATGTAGGGCGACCAGGTCTCGCCCGACCTGGCATCACAAATCATCACAGAAGGAAAGACCAGCCAGCAAACCTGCTGGGAAATCCCACATCTTTACGGGAAAAAACCCAAAAAACAAAAACACCCCTTGTCTTTGTGCGTTTGTTTTGGGCACACCTGGCTGTGCCTCAGGATCTGTGCTTCCTCCTGGGCTTGTGCTCAGGAATCACCCCCCGGGCTTGAGGGACCGGATAGGGAGCCAGGGATAGAACCTGGGTTGGCTGCGTAGCAGTAAGTACCGCTTTACCTGGCCCTCAAAATTTTCTTCTTTTTTGGTGGTGGGGTCACACCCGGCAATGCTCAGCGGTTACTCCTGGCTCTTTGCTCAGGAATTACCCTATGTGCTCGGGACCAAATGGGATGCCGGGACTGAACCTGGTCGGCCGTGTGCAAGGCAAACGCCCTACCTGCTGTGCTACTGCTCCGCCCCCATGGCCCTCAAAATTTTCAAAATTCTGCCTTGCAATCCATACAAGTATTAACAACAGATGAACCAAACATTTAAACATGAAAAGCAAAACACAGAATGCTTTAAGAAAACGCAGAACGCCTAAGAAAAAAAAATGCAGAACGCTTTCTAAGAGAAAATACAGAACGCTTTCTAAGAAATGCAGAACGCTTCTAAGAAAAACAGAACACTTGTGTGACCTTGTAGAAGGGATCCTCTGAGCCTGGGGTTGAGGAGGTGGTCCAGAGTCGGATAGATGCTCTACATGCAGGAGGTTGGTGCTATCACTGGCCCTGCTAGTGATCTCTGGGTGCTACCAAGCACCACTGGGTGTTGCCCCAAGTGGGTATTACCCAAGCAAATCAACAACAACAACAACAACAACAACAACAACAATAACAACAACAAACCTTTTAGGACCTAAAGGAAGAGGTTCAGACATCTGATTGCCTAGACTGGAAATTTCTAGAACAAGGATTCCACTTCCTGCCTCAGCTCGGGAACACTGTTACTTGTCACAAATAACAGATGATGAGGCTAGTAACGCAACACCACCTTTGAAAAGCCACTCAGGACAGACACAAAAGCGATTCACCAGATAGGGCATCAAATAACCAGATGCAAAGACACTGGGATTCCTGGCCTTTGGAGGTGAGGGCTGAGGCCCATTCACTCCTCGGAGGGGCAGACATCAAATTCTGGAAAAGAGGTGAAGAGAGAAAATAATGTCCCCTCCTGACTGCTGCCGGGGGCCATGGTGGCAGGGTGGGGCACTCAGTGCAGGGCCTTGAAGGACTTTCCTGGCGTGGTCCCAGAGAAACCCAGCACGTGGCACGGAGCACCCGGGCTGACCAATGGCTACAGCACCACGCGACGTTCATCAGGGCTGGGGGGGTTCTCATCATTGGCATCTGCTCTCAGAAATGCTCCGGCTTCACCTAGTGGTATCCAGAGAGAAGCTGAAGACTACATGCAAGTGATTACCACAAAGACTCGCGGAAATTCTTAAAACACAACGCGCACCCCAACAGACACGGGCCTACATGGTGGAGTCGCACACAGGGCTAGAGCGGCTGTGTCAGACCATGGACCCTGCGAGCCCCGGACCAGACACTTCCCAAAGCGCCACCAGAGTGGGACTTAACCGACTTCCTCTCTAGGCTACAGGTGCCCCCAGGGTGGCATAACAGTTTCCACCCCTGGGGCTCATTTCCCAGAGGGGAGGTTCCCACACGGTATGTCTGTAGGCGTGAATGGTTCTACGAGTCAGAATGGCAGGGTGCCCAAGGTGGACAGGGATTGCGGTGGGAAAATGATTTTCAGGACCCTGGGGAAGGTGAGCGAGGACAGCGGACAGACATGCCAGCAGAGGCATCCTGGCATAGTGCCCAGCACCAGCCTTAAGCTTGGAGTCAGGAAGGAGGAACCTGGGACTGAGGCACATGTGGAGGCCTGAGGCGACATCCAGGACCGGCACTAGACGCAGGGACCAGGGTGGAGGGGCTGGGCGGTGGTTCTAGGGGAAATAGGCAGGACTGAGGAGGCCGACCTCAGGCCTGAGAGAGCCCTTTGGGACTAGTCCGCAGGTCGATCGGATGGGGGCAGAGCTGGAGCTCCCTGGTCAGGACAGAGCCTCACAGGCCCTGCCACCCCAGCAGGACTGTAGAACCCTGCCCTTCATCCTCAAGCCCTTCTACGATTCTCAAGTTGGGCCCTGGGTGACCCACCCTGTTGGCAGCGCCTTGCATTGACAGATAACAGATTAACCCGCTGGCTCACGCCCAGCTGCCAGACCCTCAGTGGATCTCCATGACAGCAGCTCTTGGAGACAAAGCTTGTGAAATGTGGTTCCTCCTCCTCCAACCCCAGTCTGCGCTGGTCACTGACTCTGTCCCCAGGCCCGGCCTGCAGAGTCTCCAAGCAGGATGGAGAGGCCGCCATATCGGGCACTGCTGGCCGGCTCCTCCTGGCCCCCCTCCCTCCCCCTCACCTGGACTCGGGTCCACAGGCACGTCCGGGATCTTAAGGTACCATGGGCGCCAGCCACACGGCTCCTGCCTTGTTCGATCTGGGAGAGTACCCGGCTTGAGATGGCATAGTCTGAGGAGAGACACCTAGGTCAGCACTTGGGAGTAGGTAACCAGGAAGGGGCCGAGAAGCCACCGAGACGGGCAGAGAACAGTGGTTCAAATCGGAGGTAACTGTAGCCCCCAGCTTCGTTGTCAATCTGGAGTGTCACACTCAAGTCTCAGCCATGGTTGTTAATGACTGCTGTCCGCTCACAGGACAGCCCACAGCAAATGCACTCCCCCAACAGGAGTGGTAGTGACTCAAGAAAGCTCATTTCTGCCAACAGTAGAGTGCTCCAGCCAGAGGTTACCTCGACAGCAGCACAAGGAGACAGATGCTGGGAAACAGTCCACCAAGGGCACACAAGCCAGAGAAGCACAGCGCTCCTAGGACCCCCCTGACCCAGGGTGCCTGCAGCCGAGGCAGCAGCCCGTGGGAGCAGGTAAAGGAAAAAGGCCCTTTCCAGGGCAGGTGATTGCCCCCCAGCTGAGAGCAAAAGCACCTGCTCACCCAGAGTCTGAGCAGGGCAGAGCACACCTGCTCCAGGTTGCCCCCTCAGGGCTGGCGCCACCAAGCTCCTGAATAGGAGGGAGCTGGAGCCCTGGGGCCCACAGTCAGACTCGGTGAGAGCCGGAGACCATTCTTTAGGTCCAAGTTTCTTGAGTGTAATTGGAGAGACAGCTCAAATTGCTGAATGTGGGAGCTCCGGGCTTCCAGCCCTGCTTTTGTGTTTACTCCCCAAACATATAGCCAAGGGGCTCAAAAGATAGCCCAGCAGGGAGGACGCTAGCTTTGGACACAGCTGGACCCGAAGTTCCATTGCAAAGTATTTACAGTCCCGAGTCCAGTCAGGTGTATCCTGAGCAAAGACAGGAGTAAACCAGGCCCCCAAAGCAAAAAAACAAACCCGATCACAGAGCCAGGACTAGGCCCCAGGAACAGCTGAGAGAGCCCCCAAAGAAAAAAAACAAAGAAGTTTCTTGTCATGTCCGCTGTGGTGGAGAAAACCAGCATGTAAGGGGAGCAGGTGCCCCACAGCGCCGAGGAAGGAGGCCCACACCTTACCCAGCTACACCAGCGCCTCGAAGTTGCCCCTCATCACGGCTTGTACAGCTCCTTCTGCAAGCCGTCCAGTTTGCCCCACTCCTGCTCGGAGAAATACACGGGCCACGCCATCAAAGGTCACGGGCACCTGCAACCAGGTCACGCTGCGCTCTCACCCACTCACCCCAGGTAGGCCCTCGGCGGAGCCCCACCCCCGCCCGACCCCCGGCAGCCCCCAGGCTTACCTTGGGACCTCCCCTTACGTCGGCGGCAGCCGCAGGATCCAGAGGCGGTTACAGCAGGTTCTCCATGTTCTCCAGGCGCCGCCGAGCAGCCCGCATTCTCGCAGCAGCGCTAAGACCCTACACGGCCCACTTGCCCTCCAGCTTGGTTGCCGAACTCGGGCCGCCGCCTTTCTCGCAGTCGGCCAGCTTCTTCCGCCATCCCGACCGCCTCTAGGGACAGCAAGCTGGGCTAGCTACGACATCGCGATTTAAGTGCTCCATGACCTGGATCGCGCCGCCATCATCCACAGAGATCTTCCAGACACAGAGAGAGGTGGCGCTATTCCTCCCTTAGTACGCCTCATGAGCCTCCAAACTCCCACCCTCGGTGTTGAAGACCCTGGGAGAATGCCTAGGATTGAAAGTGGGGGGTGGTCTAACCTGGCCAGGTGTGAGCTCAGATCTGGATGTTCTGTCTGGGCCCTCCCTCCAGCTCTCTGAAGCTTCTTGAGGCCACAGCTCCTGGACACCCAAGATTTGGGCCTCATGGTAAGCTAGCAAAGGGATGCGGTTGCCTCTTCCACTAGGTGTGGGGGGGCCCGGGCGGGCACTCAGCACAGTCGTGAGGGATGATGATGACGTGCTTGCTGGGCACTCTGGTAAGGCACGGATCAGTGCAGATGCATGCAGTCCAGCCAGGACCTCTCTGCCCCAGGTACCAGCTGGGATGATGACCCAGCAAACCACAGCTGGCCCACAGCAGTCTCGGCCGATGCGCTTAGATCTTTGCTGGCAGGGCTGCAAATCCCCCGCCTCACTTTCACACGGATGCACTGGCGCCCACGAGCCCCATCCTCAGGCCCACAAATTGACTTCTAAAGTCATCTCCCTCTTTTAAAAATGAACACTAAATGTCGAACAGCTACTCTTTCTCCACTGACGGGAATTAGCCTCAGCAACCACAGTCCTCCGCCACGTCCCCGATCCTAAGCCCCATTCCGCAAGTCCCCAGAAGCCCAGAGTGACACGAGCCCCTCTGTGGCCTCCTAGGTAGTTCTGGGGTTAGCTCTGGGGACCCCAGTCCAAAGTGAGGGTCAGAGGCTCAGGGACCCCTATAGCCGCCCAGGGGCTGGCACTGCCTTCCAGAAATTAGTTACAGATCCTGGATGTGGGGCTAAGCCTAGACTCGGTCCATTCCAGCTACAGACCCTGGGTGTGGACCCAAAGGCGTGCAAACGGCAGTGTGAAGAACGATACGCGAGAGCCAGACAGATTCTGGCAGGCTCG
>JAJIBD010037524.1:0-18999 GCA_021461705.1 Cryptotis parvus
GGTGGCCTGGCCTGGTCCCAAGAGCGAGCCGTGGGCCTCGAGGTCAGTAGGGATGCACAGGGGTGGCCACCACCTCCCTCTTCCTGGACTTCTGTTTTGATCACAATTTTCACATCTGCAGAGAAAGACAGTCCAGGTTCCTAGGCTGCCCCGCCTCCCCAGCTCAGGTCAGCTCTGCCCCTGGCCACCCGCTCAGCTCTGGCTCCAAGCCGCAGGGGTTCCTGGGTGCTCCCACAGCTGCCTGGAACCATGAACAGAGACCAGTCTGTTCTGGAACTTTCTCAGTACAGCTACCGTCATTTCGGGCACTCTTAGTACAGCTATGGTTACCTTAGCGTGGGCTAAAGAGAATCGGAACTGATCTCAGAGGGAGCTCTGGACCCAGAGAGCAGAGGCGGCTCTGAGCCCACACCAGACTCCCCATCCATCCAGCGGAGAGGCCGCTGCAGAGGGCGGAAGTGAGGAGCGGATCAGGGCACAGGCCAAGTGGCACACACCGAACCACGCCATAAATAGGCGACGTGGCGAAGTCACTGGTGAAACATGCTTCTGATTTAAAAAAAAAAACTTCCTGGATTTTATTTGAAACTAAATTTCTTTTTCTTTTTTTTTTTTTTTTTAGGTCACACCTGGCAATGTCTCAGGGGTTATTCCTGGCTCTGCACTCAGGAATTATTCCGGCGGTGCTCAGGGGACCATATGGGATGCCAGGATTGAACCCAGGTCGGCCACGTGCAAGACAAAAGCCCTACCCGCTGGGCTATCGCCTCCGACCCCCATGCTTCTGATTTTGTGTGTACAAAGTTGTACTTCACTGTATCACTGTCTTCCCGCTCATCGCCGATTTGCCTCGAGCGGGCACCAGTAACATCTCCATATGACCTGTCTCATGCAAGTAGAGCCTAAGGGAACCTGCTTGCTCCAGGAACATAAAGAGCCTCAAACCATTACATCAAGTCATGGGAATGAGGTCTATAATTGTTACTGGTATCTGGCATATCAAATATGACACGGGTAGCTTGCCAGGCTCTGCCGTGTGGGGAGCATACTCTTGTAGTCATCTCAAAATCCAGCATTTATTTAATGAACCACGCAGCCACAAGTGTGAGTTGTACTTCAATTTCCAAAATTGATCACGGGGGATCCAAGGGTCTTGAGCATGCATGAGCATGTGTCTGTGTGTGTGTGTGTGTGTGTGTGTGTGTGTGTGTGTGTGTGTCTATGTAACTATGAACTAGGGCAGAGGCGGTTCTGTGAAGGAGCAGGGTCTAGGCATCAAAGCCGATGTCCCCACTCCACCTTCCTGGTGGACACAGAGCTGGAAATCACGGGCTGGCGAAGGTGCAAGTCAGGATGTGTGCCGGAGGCATGGCCAAGCTGGCTCCAATGGTTGGCACCACACAGTCTCCAGAGGCCCCGGCAGCACTGCACCCTTGACTCCTGCATTGAACTGCTGGCTCTGTTGGCCAAAATTGCCAGCCGGGGCCCCTGGGCCTCCTGGGCACTGCCTGGAGGTCCAGAAGGGCACAAAAATAACACTGAAAGCCAGAAGGTCTCTTGCAGCGGTTACTACACTGACCATGAGGCCATGTGGGTCGGACACTGAACCATACACCCCTCAGCGCTAGTTTTGGCCTCTGGTCTGTCACCTGCCTTGGGAGGGTCACTGAGAAGTAGTTCCCACATGGTTTGGTTCGTTCCGTGACCAAAGGGGTGCCAAGGTTGCTCGACCTAGCAGGCACCTGTGCTGCCCAAGCAAGTAGCAGCAGATGTGAAGGGGAAGAGTGGGGGCCAGGCCCCCTGCAGGAAGGCCCCTCAGGGGAGGGAGAGGTGGCTCCCCAAGCAGGCCTGCACACACACACAGCCGGGGTCGATCCCCAGCAGCGGCAAACCCCGAGCACCAAGCAGTGGGGAGCTCCTTAGCAATACTGGGTCTGGCCCTAAAAGCCGACAGCGCAAACCACGAATGTGGCTCAAACCTAAGGGAGGACAGATGGTTTGGCGTCCCAATAGCCAGACATCAAAGGGCAGAGCCCGATCCAAGCCCTCCCCTTACCTTCCGTGGAGGCCGCGGCAGTGCTGAGCTTCAGAGCACCGTCCGAGCAGGCCGAGGATGGGTGGTGCGGGGAGATCCGGTGCCAACGATGTGGGCGGGATGGTGGTGGGGAAGCTGGAATGGACGCCTGTGGGGGAACAGAGACAGCAGGGTTGGGGCGAGGCCCTGGGGAAAGGACGAGCTCTGCCTGAGACTTCTCTGCATGAACCTGTGTTCCTGCCGCTCCTCACCCCCATCTGCTCCCTTTTCTGGGGCATCCGGGAACCTCGCAGGCCACCAACATGGCAAAGACAGTCCCCCTTATGGGACCTCTCCCCCCTTATGGGAGGTGCTGGGGGGAGTGGCTGCTGAGGGGTGAGGCAGAGAGAGCCCAGGGTGGGCGAAGGCAGCAGCTGGCAGGGGGATCTGGAAGGCCAGACCAGACGCCGCCCGATACCCCCCTGCCCACCCACTCACCCGAGGCGGCGCCCGTCGACACATCCGCTGCTCCCGAAGTCGAAGCTGGCTGAGGCCCCATGGCTCCTCCCCCGATGTCGGGCTGCCCGGTGGCCCATGCCTCGACCCCCAGACCCCTGCTGCTCCTGCAGCTGGAGTTCACCCTCCTGCTTGATCTGCATGCGAGGAGGTCAGGGGCGGGGACCGGCGGTCCTGTACCTGCTGAGAGGGACAGTGTGAGTGCACGGTAGCAGGGCCCACCCAGGTCTCAGCTAACAGACCCAGGATGGCCGCAGAGAGCCAGTAGCGGGGAGTGGGGTGGGGAAGAGCAGGAGCAGATGAGCAGATGTGGCACCTTGGGTGTCCCCTGGCCAGGCATGAGCGAAGTCTGGCATGGGGCTGGAGCGTGGGAGTACAGTGGCACGTTTATGGGGTGGAGCCCCTGGTGCACAGCAAAGCTGAGCTCCCTTGGGGGGTCCCGTTCCCACTTAACACATGGAACCAACACAAAACCACTCCTAGCCTTGCTCTGACCTGTCTGACCTACACACACACACACACACACACACACACACACACACACACACACACACACACACACACACATATTTTTTTTTTAAATTGGTTTGGTTTTTTTGGCCACACCTGGTAATGTTCAGAGCTTATTCCTGGCAGTGCTTGGGGGACATATGGCGGTTAAGGATCAAACCTGGGCTGGCCGCATGCAAGGCAAACACCCTCCCTACTGCACTATTGCGCCAGCCCCCTGCATGTACATATTTTAAGTAAGAGCAAAAGAGAAATTCCACAAGAAAAACAGAATCAAAATCTGAAGTTAGGTCCAGGGGCCACGCGGCCAGGGAGCTGCTGGAAGAGGCCACAGGCTGAAGGGGCTGAACATGGACACCAACATGGGGCCCAAGGCAGGGACATCGCCTTCAAGAAGCTGGAATGCCAGATGGACCGACCATCCCCATGGCACACAGACCCACCAGGCAAGAAATCCACACAAGGGCTGCTGCAGAGCGCGGGAGATGCCCACACACCATAGGGGAAGGAAACCTCAACCACAAAACTCAACTTCCAAAGTGTAAGAGACGAGAGTCACTGCAGAACCCACTGCTCCCAAGAGGTACAGAAGAGCCAAACAAGGTGACGGATGCAGTAACGTATGTGAGTCTGAAAGGGCCAAAGAAACAGGATCTCTCAGGCCAGTCAAAGGCCCTGCAGGAGGAGCTGGGACTGCATGTGTCCTAAGCAAGCACCCAGCCAAGTTTAGGCTGAGTGCCACTGGCCGTGGCCCCCAAAACAAACTAGGCAAGTCGATACACAGAAAGACACAGGGAGAGAGAACCAAGTAAGCATTCTAGAAATGACAAGGCTGTGGCGACACCCAGGGAGGCAGGGGAGCACCCAGGGCGCTGGGAAATGGCCCGGGAAAAGAAACCAACTCCCACCTGCATACATACAAAAGAATATGTGAGAACTGAGGCAGCCAAAGAAGGCCCGAGAATTCTAACCCCAGCCAGCACAGAGAAAGGGGTACTGGGGACCAAAGGCTGAGAAAGTCCCCTGATGGGCCCTGTCTGCAGGAGCACCAGCTCCCTGGTGGCGGTGACAGAGGACCGTGAAGCAGGTCCCATTCGGTGGGGCCGACACAGAGAGGAAACCCGTGACCTTGGCCCGGTGATGTGGCTCAGTAGCAGTGTGTGGCCTTGAATCCGATCCTGATGCCACCCCACATGCCAGCTGCGATGCTGGTAGCACTGCCACGGGGCTCCCTCAGGGCTGAGCTCCTCAGGGCTTAAGAAAAGTGTGTGAGGGGCTGAAGCCAGAGTCCAGTGGGGAGGGCGCTGCTTTGCAAAGGGACAGACCCGGGTTCCACGCCCAGCACACCATAAGGTCCCCTAAGCCCGCCAGGAGCGATCCCCGAGTGTAGAGCCAGGAGTCAGCTCTGCGGCCTGCCAGGTGTCACTCCGGGTGAGCATGTGTGACCGCATGAGCCCTGGTTAAGAGAGCAGGCAACCATGTGTGGGTGCAGCGACAGAGGGAGGGGGAAAGGGCAGTGCCACTCAGGCTGAGCTGCCGGAGGGGTGCGGAGGAGGGGAAATAACTGGACGGCTCATTTCACAAGCCCGGTGTAGTAATTCCAGCACACCCACAAGTGGACAGCCCATAAAAACATTCATGAAAAAAGTGCCGCTATGAACTACTATATAAATACTAGTGGGCCAGAGAGAGCATTCAAGGGGGCTGGAGCAAGAGCTCTGCATATGGGAGGCCTGGGCTGGAGCCCCAGCACCCAGAGGGCCCCAGACACCACCGCAAGTTGTCCCCAAAAGTAACCAACCAACCAACCAACCAACCAACCAACCACACAAAGCTGACATGTGAAGACTCTCAATGGAAAACAACAAATAAACACAGCATGTCATTTTCGGTAGTGGGTAAAACTGGTAACAACTGGTAAAACTGGGGCTATGCTAAGGGCTCCGGGTAAACTAGCCCCGGAAAACACTGCACTGGGGCCGGAGCGATAGCACAGCGGGGATGGCGTTTGCCTTGCATGCAGCCGACTCCAGGTTCGATCCCCGCTTCCCATATGGTCCCCAGAGCACTGCCAGGGAGTAATTCCTGAACAAAGAGCCAGGAGTAACCCCAGAGCATTTCCGGGTGTGACCCTCCCCAAAAAAAACAACACTGCGCTGAAAATCACAAATGGATGGACAGACGGACAGGCCGCGCCCCAGATGCACCATTAGCTCTGCACTGCCAGCATCCAGAGGACTGATGCTAAAACGGAAACTCCCAGCCCGAGAATCTAAAACCGTGGGGAGAGCTGAGAAACACATCTGCAGCAGGGGAGCTAGAGACAAAGGCCGAGACGAGGGGTCACTGTCCCCCTGGGGAAGCCTGGGAGCGGTGGACACGCTGGGAAAATGTGTGAAGAGCAAGGCTAGAAGGCAGAGCACATGCCTTGCACGTGTGAGGTCTAGGATTCAAGTTCTGGCACCACAAAAAAAAAAAAACAAAGAGCAGGAAAAGCTTTGAGCCCATCCGGGAAGGAGGCAGAGTTGCAGACACTCCAGACTCCACTCTGGACCCCAAAGGACAAGATTCCCCGATGCCTTGAAGTGAAGCAAACACCAGCCCTACGGGAGCAGCTGCCTGCTCAGGCCTTGGCTCGTGGTCAGGGAGGTGGCTATTGTAGGGAGAAGTTTCCCTGGGGGAGTTATGGGAGGCACTTCGGGTACGACCAGGTCAGCCGTCCTCCAGGGGGCCGGTGCCAGAAACCGGCACTACCCGTGGGGAGCTGGGTGCTCAGCACTGGCACCGCTCCCGACATCAGGAGGAATCTGAGCCCACTGTTCAGAGGCTGAGATGTCTGTGGGGTGGAGGGGCGGCATACCCCACAGAGCAGGTCTGGACAGAACCAATGGGGGAGCAAAGCATCGAGTAAGGGACCGGTGGAGCTGTGGGAGAGAGTAAAGGACTTTACTTTAAACTATTTTGGGGGGCAGAGCGACAGCACAGTGGGGAGGGCGTTTGCCTTGCACGTGGATGACCTGGGTTCGATCCCCAGTATCCCATATGGTCCCCAAGCACTGCCAGGAGTGATTCCTGAGTGAAGAGCCAGGAGTAACCCCTGAGCATCACTGAGTGTTACCCAAAAAAAATAAAAAAAAATTTTTTGGTTTCTTTTTGGGGAGGGTCACACCTGGAATTCTCAGGACTTACTCCTGGCTCTGCCCTTAGGGATCACTCTCGGCAGGGCTCAGGGAACCTTGGGGTGCTGGGGAGGGATGATGGGTTCTAGCCCTGGTCCACCACGCCACCTCGCAAGAAGCTAGAGGAATCCCCACACCATGAGGGCCGCCATTTTCCACATCCAGACTCCCCACTCATCAGAGCTCCGCCCAGCAGAAGAGCTGATCACAAGCCCGGCTCGCATGGCCGCAAATGCACGAGATGAGAGGCGACTACAAGAGTATACCACTCGCACAGCAGAGCCTGGCAAGCTACCGTGTTGTATTTGATATGCCAAATACCAGTAACAATTATAGACCTCATTCCCATGACCTGAAGGGAATGGTTTGAGGCTCTTTATGTTCCTGGAGCAAGCAGATGCCCTTGGGCTCTACTTGCATGAGACAGGACATATGGAGATGTTACTGGTGCCCGCCCGAGCAAATCGATGAGCAATGGGAAGACAGTGATGCAGTGATACTTGAGCCTCGGTAGATCCTGAAGACCCATGGGAGGTGGGGGGCCCAGAGGGCACATAGCCCCCTGTTGAGAAATGCTGGTGAAGAGGCTAGATCTGGAGATTAAGTCATGACTCAGCAAGAGCAACGTCGCAAACCACGACGTCCATTTCACTCAACAGAGGCAACAGGGGATGATTCCAGAACAAGAGGGCAGGGAGCCCAGCAAGGCTCTCACTGTCCTAGACATAATCGACAAATGGTTCCAAACTGGAGCAAAACAGGCGGGAGGAGGCAAGAGAGAGAACCCTGGTCAGACAAACAGGTGGTGGGACAGTCAGCCAGCACTGGAGCCCTGGAGGACAGGCCCGACCAGAGCTGCCTCTGGACTGCAGTGGGTGGTATGCGGGCAGGAGCGAAGAATAGGTGGAAAAACACAGAAGAGCTGAGTGGTCGCCACTACACCCACAGACATCAAGACAGGCTGAGCGGTCACCACCAGCTCCCACAGACATCGGCATGAGCTAAGGGGGTCACCACTAGCTCCCAAACACATTAGGGACGAACTGAGCGGTCACCACCAGCTCCATACACATCAGGACAGGCTGAGCGGTCACCACCAGCTCCATACACATCAGGACAGGCTGAGCGGTCACCACCAGCTCCATACACATCAGGACAGGCTGAGCGGTCACCACCAGCTCCATACACATCAGGACAGGCTGAGCGGTCACCACCAGCACCCAGGGACCTCACTTCCATTCCATGTGCTTGACTTGAAAGGAGCAGAAGAGAGAAGGGAGGGAAGCGGGCAGGCATAGCCAGCTTTGGTGCTGACTCACTCCCAAGGCCACAGAGCGGGTGTGGGGTGCAGAGAAGGGCCGTGATGAGTGACCCTCATCCTCCAGTCCACCAGAAACACAACAGTCCATGCACCTCCTTCCGGGCTGACTAGAAGGGGGAGCATGGAAAAAATAAAAAAAAGAAATAGGAGAAATTATTTTTGTGTTTTTGGCTATTTTCTGGCTACACCTGGTGATGCTCGGGGCTTACTCCTGACTGCACTCAGGAATCACTTCTGGTGAGAGCTTGGGGCGACCCTATAGTATGCTGGGGGTCAAACCCAGGTTGGCTGCGTGCTAGACAAATTCCTTAGCTCTCTGGCTCTGGGAATTTATAGTTAGGACCAGAGTGTTAGTACAGTGGGGGAGGGCATTTGCCTAACATGCAGCTGACCTGGGTTGGATCCCTGACATCTATATGGTCCCCTGAGCACTGCCAGGAATGTTTCCTGAGTGCAGAGTCAGGAGTAACCCCTGAGCATTACTACGTGTGGCACCAAAAAACAAATAAAAACAAACACATAAGATGCCATTATCCCATACCAGATGAGATACTTTATTTTATTTTATTTTTTTTTTGCTTTTATTGGGTCACACCCGGCAATGCTCAGGGGTTACTCCTAGCTCTGCACTCAGGAATAACTCCTGGAGGTGCTCGGGGGACCATATGGGATGCCGGGGATAGAATCCAGGTTGGACGCATTCAAGGCCGTGTGCAAGCCCTACCTGCTGAAATATCGTTCCAGCCCCAGACAGAATAAACTTTAAAAAAGAAAAAAAAGTCTTCACAGAAATACAAGAGAGCATTGTTAATGGCAGACTGACCTGGAAGATAAAGTGAGCCTAATGTTTTACATCAACGTGCACAGTTCAGAAAAATAAGCAAAACTGTCAGAGATGCAGGAGAAATCTGTCAGTTCCAGTTTCAACACACCCTTTCCATAACTGTTAAACAGAAATTATGTGCAACACTATTTATACTTCTGATTAAATAAACATTAAGTCTGCTCTTTACACAAGAAAAGTCTAAGCTGTCGATCCCCAGGAAGACATACAGTGCCCTAAGCACTACCAGGAGTGGCCCCTGAATAGAGCTACTGGGGTGGGATTCGGGGGGGGAAGAGAAGGAGGAGGAGGAAGAAAAAGAGGAGGAAGAAGAAAGGATCAGGGGCTGGAGGCGATAGCACAGAGGGTAGGACGTTTGCCTTGCACGCAGCCGACCTGGGTTAGATCCCGGCATCCCTTATGGTTCCCGAGCACCACCAGGAGTAATTCCTGAGCAAAGAGCCAGGAGTAACCCCCTGAGCATTGCCAGGTGTGACCCAAAAAGCAAAAAAAACAAACAAACAAAAAAGAACCAAACTTAAAAAAAAGAAAGGATCGATAGTATTGACAATACGCCAACTAATTTAAAAACCAAAGGGAAATGAATATTTCCTTAGAAACTTTTACCTTGCCAAACACGACTAAAGAAGAAATAGAAAACTTAAGCAGCCCTGCAGTTCTAAGGCCTTAATCAGGAGACTGGTGTTTTCCCTCAGAGGGCCGCGTGGGCCAGAGGCCCTCCTTGTTTTCCAATGAATAGTTAAAAAAAATCCAGCATTACACAAATTCTCTGACCAAATAAAAGTTGAAGGAACTCATCATAGCTTAAAAAAAAAGTATAAGTACTTTTTTAAAAAATTGGAATCATACCTGGTGTTGGGCCCAGAAACACATCACAGCTTTATCCTAACTGACAGAATCAGATAAAGACAGTCAAGTTTGAGAGAGCAAAAGCATCAGCCAACTTGGTACTTCAATAAAAATGGACAAAAAGAAAAAAAATAGCAGAGCAAGGCTTACCTTCTGAGTACAGAGCTGTTTAGTCTCAAAGGAACAAAGGCGCTAAAGTCCTAAACAAGAAAATCAGCAACAACTCCAGCAATGCAAGTCAAGGAGCATTCCTACTTAGGTTTATTCCAAGAAAATATGACTGGTTCAATACCAGAAAAAAGTATCCTTTTCCCATAATCATCTCAAGTTACCAAAAGCACATTCTAGTGAGTGACCTTGAATGTAGTTCAGTGCTTTGCATGTAGGAAGCCTTGGATTTGACCCTCAGCACCCCAAAGAAAATGAAACGGGTCAGAGTGATAGTCCAGCAGGTAGGGCATTTGCCTCGCACCACGGCTAACCCTGGTTTGATCCCCAGCATCCCATATGGTCCCTGAGCACCACCGGGAGTAATTCCTGAGTGCAGAGCTAAGAGTAAACCCCTGAGCTTCGCTGGATATGACCCAGAAAGGAAAAAAAAAAAAAAACCTCCTAAGGGGCCGGAGGCGATAGTCCAGCGGGTAGGGTGTTTACGCCTTGCACACGGCCGGCCTGTGCCAGCCCACGTTCGATCCCCGGCATCCCATATGGTCCCCTGAGCACCACCAGGAGTGATTCCTGAGTGCAGAGCCAGGAGTAACCCCTGAGCATTGCCGGGTGTGACCCAAAAAAGAAAAAAAAAATCAAAAGCAGGGGCCAGAGCAATAGCACAGCGGGTAAGGCGTTAGCCTTGCACATGGCTGACCTGGGTTCGATACCTGGCATCCCATACGTCCCTCCTAGCACCACCATGAGTAATTCCTGGAGTGTAGAGCTAGGAATAAGCCCTGAGCATCACTGAGAGAGATCCAAAAATTAAAAAAAAAAACACTATACTATAAACATTCAGCACCCACTCCTACTAGAAGCACATGTCAACCACAGATCAGGAACCTTATATAACCTGGTGAAGAATACAAATAAACAAAACCTAACAAATACTATCCTTAATATGGGAAAAGAGCATTCTATTTAAAAACTGCAGGGCACTGGCTATCATCAGTGTATTGAAGGATTTCTAGGGGTTCTCACGGAGCACAATAAAACCAGCAAACAACAGCAACAAGAATAAAACCATACAGAAGCACTTATTACTCATGGGGAATGATACCTTGGCAGAACATCCGTGACCCATTAGATGGCATCAGAAGCATAAAGCGGAATGAGATTTAGGAGGTTCCTAGACAGAAACCGCAGCATAGGTTTTTGGGCAGGGTTTTTGTTGTTGTCGTTTCAGGCCCACACCTGGTGATGCTCAGGGGTTATTCCTGGCTCTGCACTCAGGAATTACTCTTGGCAGGCTCAGAGCACAATATCAGAGCTGGGGTCGAACTTGGGTTGGCTGCGTGTAAGGCAAAGCCCTACCCAACCTATTACTTTGGCCCCCCAAACTCATTTTCCTTTTTTGGGTCACACCTGGCAATGCTCAGGGGTTACTCCTGGCTCTGCACTCAGGAATTACTCCTGGCGGTGCTCGGGGGACCATATGGGATGCCGGGGATCGAAACCGGGTTGGCCGTGTGCAAGGCAAATGCCCTCCCCCTCTGTGCTATTGCTCTGGCCCCGCCCCTAAACTCTTACAAACCAATAAGTAGAACTTTTTTGTTTCTTTTTTCAGGGGAGCTACACCCATCTGTGCTCAGGGATTACTCCTGGCAGGCTTGGGGGATCATATTGGGTGCTGGAGATTAAACCTGGGTCAATCACATGCAAGGCCAGTACCTAAAAAGTTGTTTTCTTTTTAAAAGAGGCCGCACACCCAGTGGTTCTGGGTCCCGACCCTGGTCTCCAAATTCAAGGGTTAAGCCACTCTGTTTCCCTGATGGGCAGAAATGAGCATACGAGGCTGGTGGGGCGGAGGGGGTGGCGGCAGCCAGCACAAGGGCGCATCAGCCTGCTCCTCTGCTGTAACCTGGAACAGGGTACTGGTACAGAGGCCAGCGGCTTGCAGTGGCCCAACAGGACTGACACTTGGAGAAACTTGGACACAAGCACAAGAGCGTTGATGATGGCTGACCCTGCTCCTAAAAGCAGAAGGGCTGTACTCAGCCCCACAAATAACCCCCGCTGTTAGGGAGCCAAAACAGAAAAGTACTGAGTGATGAAAACCGTGCAGATGAATATAAACATGTACCAGTGTTCTACTAAGTGTGGGAAATGGTAATGCCAGGCTAGCACTTACCATTGAATATACGCAAAGAGACTTACATGATAAACCCTAAATGTCTGTAGGGCAAGTCACAATGTGTAAAAGGAGAGAGACAGAGAGAGAGAGACAGAGAGTCAGAGAGAGATACAGAGAGAGACAGAGACAGAGAAAGGGAGAAAGAGAGGAAAATAAAAGGTGCCTGCTATAGAGGCAGGCTGGGGATGGGGTGGGAGGGAATGTGGAGACATTGGTGGTGGGAATGGGGCACTGGTGGAGGGATGGGTGCTGGAACAATGTATGACTGAGAACCAATTATGAACATCTTTGTATTGTATAAGTCAGGTGGCATAATAAAAAATTAAAAAAGGAAAGAAAAGAAAACCACGCAAATGAACCTTTCTGCCCTTTCTGGCCCGCGATGATTCTCATAGATCTGGCAGAAAGTGAAGAGTAAGTTCAAGAAGAACTAAGGCGCATGTTCTCACTCAGACAAGGTCGACAGCCAGAGAGCAGCCACGAGTAAGAAAAGCAAAGGGGGCCCAAGTGGTAGTACTGCGGGGAGGCGCTGGCTCTGCACACAACAGCCTGGGGACCCATACCAGGAGCCCAGACACTCCCCTGGAGTGATTCCTGAGTGCAGAGCCAGGAGTCAGCCCTGAGCACTGCCAGGTGTGGCTCAAAATCCCAAAAGAAAACGAATAAAAAAAAGGAAGGAAGGAGAAAGAAAGAAAGGATCACATCTGTTCACCTGGAAGGAAGGGGGGAGATGTGTGGGGTGGAATGGAGGTTCTTGGAAGGCTCTAGCCAGGTGAGAGAAGGCCTCAGGACCTTGGGAATCCGGGGGCTCACAGAACCACTCCAATCTGTATGTGCATTTTACATTATGCAAGACAAACAGCAAAATGTTTTACAGCAATACAATGTTAGAAAAATAAGACTTGCTGAAACATAATACTTGTTTACAGTATAAAATACCCAGAAGTGGAAGGAAACTACTTCACACTAAGGGGTTCTTGGAAAAGCCTAGGGGCCAAATCATGGTTCTGTTCTGTGCCACCCTCGGCCATGATGGGGCTAGGGGCCAAATCATGATTTTGTACTATGCCACCTTGGCAGTGATGGGGGGCCTGAGACGTGGTGCCCTGGGCCGAGAGCTGAAGTAACCCTTTAGGACCACCAGTTGTGCTCCCTCCCTCCAGAAAGGACTCTAGAAGCTTCCTACAGTTTATTGATTTTTATTTATTTATTTTTTGCTTTTTGGGTCACACCGGCGATGCTCAGGGGTTACTCCTGGCTCTGCACTCAGGAATTACTCCTGGCGGTGCTCGGGGGACCATATGGGATGCCGGGAATCGACCCGGGCCAGTGCAGGCCGGCGGCGTGCAAGGCAAACACCCTACCCGCTGGGCTATCGCTCCGGCGCCTCCTACAGTTTAGTTGCAGGCAGTTACTGTTCAACAGTATATTGGTCTCACCTGTGTACTTCCGTGTGTGTGTGTGTGTGTGTGTGTGTGTGTGTGTGTGCACACTCATGAGAACAGGGCTTTTTGTGTTGTTTATAAAGAGCAGAGCTTCTTTATAAACAACTCCAAACTTCTAGGGACTCTGAAGTGATGAGGTGAGGAATGAATCTTCTGCAAATCGAAATGATAGCACGGCCAGAAGCCGGATCAGTCAAGTGACACACGTGCCTGGAAAAACTCCATTTACCAGACAAACGGCAACAGATCTGAAATGCCTGGTCCCTAGCAGAGCCCTTTCATATGCAATTCTTCCCACCATTCTCCCCAAATCCTGGGGCAACTCCATCAGGACCTTCTGAGAGTAGGACATAAAAAATTCGGAAATTTCTACAGAAGAACAACAGTTTGTGACCGGCCAAGGGAAAAGCAGGGGAAAGACCGTGTGCTCGGCCACCGGGTTGTCTCCCTGGCCCCCTCACATCTATCTTTTTGTTTTTGGGCCACACCTGGCTGTGATCACTCCTGGGGTTACTTGGGAAAATATGGGGGTGTCTGGGATCAAACCCGGGTCGGCTAGGCCATGTGCAAGGTCAAAGCCCGACCTGCTGCACTATCACTCTGGACCCTGGCCTGACTGAGTCGTCTGAGGCACAAAACAGTACATACTAGCTCAAGGCCCAGACAGAGAGCAAAGACACAGACTAACCAGCAGGGAACTATGCACATGTGTGGGGCGACCAGGTCTGTGCCCGACCTGGCATCACAAATCATCACAGAAGGAAAGACCAGCCAGCAAACCTGCTGGGAAATCTCACATCTTTACGGGAAAAAACCCAAAAACAAAAACACCCCTTGTCTTTTGTGTGTTTGTTTTTGGGCACACCTGGCTGTGCCTCAGGATCTGTGCTTCCTCCTGGGTTTGTGCTCAGGAATCACTCCTGGTGGGGCTTGAGGGACCGCATATGGAGCCAGGGGATAGAACCTGGGTTGGCTGCGTGCAAAGCAAGTACCGCTTTTACCTGGCCCTCAAAAATTTTTCTCTTCTTTTTTTTTTGGTGGGGGGGCACACCCGGCAATGCTCAGCGGTTACTCCTGGCTCTTTGCTCAGGAATTACTCCTGGCGGTGCTCGGGGGACCAAATGGGATGCCGGGACTGAACCTGGGTCGCCGTGTGCAAGGCAAGCGCCCTACCTGCTGTGCTACTGCTCCGGCCCCCATGGCCCTCAAAATTTTCAAAATTCTGCCTTGCAATCCATACAAGTATTAACAACAGATGAACCAAACATTTAAACATGAAAAGCAAAACACAGAATGCTTTCTAAGAAAAGCAGGAACGCTTTCTAAGAAAATGCAGAACGCTTTCTAAGAAAATACAGAACGCTTTCTAAGAAAATGCAGAACGCTTTCTAAGAAAACGCAGAACACTTGTGTGACCTTGTAGGGAAGGGATCCTCTGAGCCTGGGGTTGAGGGAGGTGGTCCAGAGTCGGGATAGATGCTCTACATGCAGGAGGCTGGGGTGCCATCACTGGCCCTGCCAGTGATCTCTGGGTGCTACCAAGCACCACTGGGTGTTGCCCCAAGTGGGTATTACCCAAGCAAATCAACAACAACAACAACAACAACAACAACAACAACAACAACAAACCTTTAGGACCTAAAGGAAGAGGTTCAGACATCTGATTGCCTAGACTGGAAATTTCTAGAACAAGGATTCCACTTCCCTGCCTCAGCCGGGGGAACACTGTTACTTGTCACACAAATAACAGATGATGAGGCTAGTAACGCAACACCACCTTGAAAAGCCACTCAGGACAGACACAAAAGCGATTCACCAGATAGGGCATCAAATAACCAGATGCAAAGACACTGGGATTCCCTGGCCTTTGGAGGTGAGGGCTGAGGCCCATCTCACCTCCCGGAGGGGCAGACATCAAATTCTGAAAAAGAGGTGAAGAGAGAAAATAAAGTCCCCCTCCTGACTGCTGGGGGCCATGGTGGCAGGGGGTGGGGGGGCACTCAGTGCAGGGGCCTTGAAGGACTTTCCCTGGCGTGGTCCCAGAGAACCCAGCACGTGGGCACGGAGCACCCGGGGGCTGACCAATGGCTACAGCACCGCGTCGCGACGTTCATCAGGGCTGGGCGGGTTCCCATCATTGGCATCTGCTCAGAAATGCTCCGGCTTCACCTAGTGGCATCCAGAGAGAAGCTGAAGACTACATGCAAAGTGATTACCACGAAGACCTTCGTGGAAATTCTTAAAACACAAGCGCACACCCAACAGACACGGGCCTACATGGTGGGAGTCGCACACAGGGCTAGAGCGGCTGTGTCAGGACCATGGACCCTGCGAGCCCCGGACCAGACACTTCCCCAAAGCGCCAGGAGTGGGACTTAACCGACTTCCTCTCTAGGCCATCAGCCAGGTGCCCCAGGGTGGCCACAACAGTTTCCACCCCCTGGGGTCCTCATTTCCCAGAGGGGAGGTTCCCACACACGGTATGTCTGTATGCGTGAATGGTTCTGCGACGTCAGAATGGCAGGGTGCCCAAGGTGGGACAGGGATTGCGGGGTGGGAAAATGATTTTCAGGACCCTGGGGAAGGTGAGCGGGGACAGCCGGGGACGGGCATGCCAGCAGAGGCATCCTGGCACAGTGCCCAGCACCAGCCTTGGGTGCTTGGGAGTCAGGGAAGGAGGAACCTGGGACTGAGGCACATGTGGAGGCCTGAGGCGACATCCAGGACCGAGCACTAGACGCAGGGACCAGGGTGGAGGGTGCTGGGCGGGGGTGTCTCTAGGGGAAATAGGCAGGTGGACTGGAGGAGGCCGACCTCAGGCCTGAGAGAGCCCTTTGGGACTAGTCTGCAGGTCGGTCGGATGGGGGGCAGAGCTGGAGCTCCCCTGGTCAGGACAGAGCCTCACAGGCCCTGCCACCCCAGCAGGACTGTAGAACCCTGCCCTTCATCCCCAAGCCCTTCTGCGGTTGTCTAAGGGGGTTGGGCCCTGGGTGACCCACCCCAAGTTGCGCCTTGCATTGACAGATAACAGATTAACCCGCTGGCTCACGTCCAGCTGCCAGACCCTCAGTGGATCTCCATGACAGCAGCTCTTGGAGACAAAGCTGTGTGTGAAATGTGGTTCCCCTCCTCCCTCCAACCCCAGTCTTCAGCTGCTCACTGACTCTGTCCCGAGGCCCGGGCCTGCAGAGTCTCCAAGCAGGATGGAGAGGCCGCCATATCGGGCACTGCTGGCCGGCTCCTCCTGGCCCTCCTCCCTGCCCCCTCACCTGGACTTGGGTCCACAGGCACGTCCGGGATCTTGGGGGCACCGAGGGCGCCAGCCACACGGCTCCTTGCCTTGTTCGATCTGGGGAGAGTACCTCGGGCTTGGAGATGGCATAGTCTGAGGAGAGACACCAAGGTCAGCACGGTGGGGAGCAGGCAACCAGGAAGGGGCCGAGAAGCCACCGAGACGGGCAGAGAACAGTGGTTCAAATCGGGAGGTAACTGTGGCCCCTCAGGGGCCATCTGGGTTGTCAATCTGGAGTGTCACACTCAAGTCTGGGCCATGGCTGCTGCTGACCGCTGTCCGTTCACAGGACAGCCCACAGCAAATGCACTCCCCAAATAGGAGTGGTAGTGACTCAAGAAAGCTCATTTCTGCCAACAGCAGAGTGCCCAGCCGCAGGCTACTCGGTACAGCAGCACAAGGGAGACAGATGCTGGGAAAAAACAGTCCGGGCCTGGGGCACACAAGCCAGAGAAGCACAGCCGCCCCTAGGACCCCCTGACCCAGGGTGCCCGCTGTCGAGGCTGCAGCTCCGTGGGAGCAGGTGCAAAGGAAAGGCCCTTTCCAGGGCAGGTGACGCCCCCAGCTGAGAGCAGCAGCACCTGCTCACCTCAGAGTCTGAGCAGGGCAGAGCACACCTGCTCCAGGCTGCCCCTCAGGGCTGGCGCCTACCAAGCTCCTGAATAGGAGGGAGCTGGTGCCTTGGGCCCACAGTCAGACTCGGTGAGAGCCGGAGACCATTCTTGGCGAGGTCCAAGTTTCTTGAGTGTAATTGGAGAGACAGCTCAAACGGCTGAATGTGGGAGCCCGGGCTTCCAGCCCTGCTTGGAGCGACTCCCCAAACATATAGCCAAGGGGCTCAAAAGATAGTCCAGCAGGGAGGACGCTTGCCTTGGACACAGTTGACCCGGGTTCCATTGCCAGCATTTCCATACAGTCCCGAGTCCAGTCAGGTGTGATTCCTGAGTGCAGGGCCAGGAGTAAACCAGGCCCCCAAAGCAAAAAACAAACCCGATCACAGAGCCAGGACTAGGCCCCAGGAACAGCTGGGAGAGAGCCCCAAAGAAAACAAAACAAAGAAGTTTCTGGTCATGTCCGTTGTGGTGGAGAAAACCAGCATGGAAGGGGAGCAGGTGCCCCACAGCGCCGAGGAAGGGAGGCCCACACCTTACCCAGCGACACCAGCGTCTCGTAGTTGCCCCTCATCACGTGCTTGTACAGCTCCTTCTGCCAAGCGTCCAGCTTGCCCCACTCCTGCTCGGAGAAATACACGGCCACGCCATCAAAGGTCACGGGCACCTGCAACCACAGGGTCACGCGTGCTCACCCACTCACCCGCAGGCAGGGGCCCTCGGCGGTGCCCCCACCCCGCCCGACCCGGGGCAGCCCCCCAGGCTTACCTTGGGGACCTCCCCCTTGCTGCCGGGCGGCAGCCGCAGGATCCAGAAGTTCGCGGTTGCGCAGCAGGTTCTCCATGTTCTCCAGGCGCCGCCCGTAGCAGCCCGTACTCCTGCAGCAGCGTCCCCAGCACGGCCCACTTGCCCTCCAGCTGGTTGCCGAACTCGGCCGCCGTCTTCTCGCAGTCGGCCAGCTTCTTCCTCGCCATCCCGGTCCGGCCTTCCAGGGACAGCAAGCGCTGCTTGCGATTCGATCTTGCGTTCCATGGCCTGGATCGTGGCTGCCATCGTCCACGGAGAGATCTTCCAGACACAGAGGAGAGGTGGCGTCATTCCCTCCCTTTGGGCAGCGCCCACGCGAGCCCTGTGCACCCCCTCCCACCCCCCGGGTGTTGAAGACCCTGTTGGGGACAGGGGCTGCCTAGGATGAAAAGTGGGGTGGTCTGGCCTGGGGCCAGGTGTGAGCCTGGGGCTCTGGGATGTCCTGTCTGGCGGGGCCCCTCCCTCCAGCTCTCTGAAGCTTCTGGAGGCCGCAGTGCTCCTGGACACCCAGCAGGGGCCTCATGGCAAGCTGCAGCGGGATGCGGCTGCCTCTTTCCGCGGTGTGGGGGCCCGGGCGGGCACTCAGCACAGCTCGGAGGGATGATGATGACGAAGCTTTGCTGGGGCACTCTGGGGAAGGCACGGTTCAGTGCAGATGCACGCAGTCCAGCCAGGACCTCGGCTCTGCCCAGGCACCAGCTGGGATGATGACCCAGCAAACCACAGCTGGCCCACAGCAGTCTCGCTCGGATGCGCTTAGATCTTTGCTGGCAGGGCTGCACCCCGGGGCCTCACACACGGGATGCACGCGCCCGCCGAGCCACATCCTCAGGCCCACAAATTGACTTCTAAAGCATCTTCCCTTCTTTAAAAATGAACATTAAATGTCGAACAGCTACTCTTTCTCCACTGACGTGAACTGGGGCCTCAGCAACTGTCAGTCCCCCGCCACGTCCCCGATCCTAAGCCCCCCCATTCCTGCAAGTCCCCAGAAGCCCAGAGTGACACGAGCCCCCTGTGGCCTCCCTAAAGTTCTGGGTTAGCTCTGGGGACCCCAGTCCAAAGTGAGGGTCAGAGCTCAGGGACCCCACAGCTGCCCAGGGGCTGGCACTTGCCTTCCAGGAAACTAGTTACAGATCCTGGATGTGGGGCTAAGCTAAGACTCGGGTCCATTCCAGCTACAGACCCTGGGTGTGGGACCTGAAAGGCGTGCAAACGGCAGTGTGAAGAACCATACGCAGAGCCAGACAGATTCTGGCAGTGCTCG
>JAJIBD010037525.1:0-16350 GCA_021461705.1 Cryptotis parvus
TGTTGTTTTAGACCTGCACCTGTAGTGCTTCTTCTCACTCAGATCAGGGATCACTCCTGATACTGCTCTGGGTACCATGTTGGGTGCCAGGGATCGAGCCCAGGTCAGAGCGTGTTCAGAGCAAGGTCCCCAACTACACTGGGCTACCTCCTCGGCCCCAACTACCCACTATACACTGGGCTGTCTCTGCCCCCAACTACCCACTATACACTGGGCTGTCTCGCCCCAACTACCCACTATACACTGGGCTATCCCCTTGGCCCCAGAGATTTCTGTTTTATTGGCTGGTGGGGGTTGGTGCTCCCAGGCATGCTCTGGGTACTTTGGAGTGCCAGGGATCAAATGCAGGGCCTTGCACGTGGCTACAGAGGTGCTCTACCCACTGCGCCACGCCTCTGGCCCGGAGTGACCAAGGACGGCTTTATCTGCAGGCGATGAGTTCCCACAGTGCAGCGTGGGCATTGTGTGAACAGACGTGCCCATTACTGTCGCTCCAGACCGATGGTGATGAACTCCCGGAGGATTCCCGCTGATCCAGACCTGTGGTGGTTAGCTCCCAGACGGGTGGTGGTTAGTTGCCAGGTCAGGACTTGACTCCTGTCCTCTGCTCATCCGCCCTGGATGGTTCTGGTTTTGGGGGCTTTTATGTTTGGGCCATAACCAGCCAGTGCTCAGGGCGGACCTCTCGTGGCAGGCTTGGGACCGTGTGGGGTCCCCCGGAAAGAGCCCAGCTCTGCTGCTCGGAAGCCAGGGGCCCTCCCCACTGGGCTTTCACCTCTGGGTTTGTTTTTGGTTTTGTTTTGCATTTTGCCAATGGCCTTTCCAGCTTTTTTTTTTTTTTTTTTTCTTTTTTGGGTCACACCTTGGCGATGCTCAGGGGTTACTCCTGGCGTTGCTCAGGGGACCATATGGGATGCCGGGATCGAACGCCCTACCCGCTGGGCTATCACTCCGGCCCTCCAGCTTTTGAAGGAATCTGTCTGTAGGAAGTTGGGTGGATTTCTGAGGTCACTGATGGGCAGTTCAGGTAGACAGATTGTGTCGAATGTTGCTATTCCTGGTTCTCTTTCCTGGGAAGCACAGAGAGACGCACCCACCACCTCCCTGTATGCTGTGTTCAGAGCAGGAGTCGATACTTTTTAAAGTTCGCTTCCAGATTTTCCTCATTGTTGAATTGTACAGATTATACTGACAGAAATGCAGGTCATTGGACACATTCAGTGCAGAATAACTTGCTTTCATAGACTGCTCCAGAGAGCTGTCAAATGCAGTGAGAAGAATCAGGGCGGGTCCGGAAGCAGCATAGCAGGGAGGTGTTATAGCAGGGGAGGCGCTTGCCTTGCGGACGCCCACCTGGCTTCAGACCACCAGCACCCCATGTGGTCCCCAGCACCTCCAGGAGTGAGCTAGCTCAGAGCCGGGAGTTACCCCCTGAGCACCGCTGGGTGTGACCCAAAGTAAAGAAGTTAGATTTCCTAGATTCCGTCCTTCTCTTTGCAGGCCTCTTTCGTAAAGCAAACCTTATTACAGTGGCTTTAGGGGTGCAGACCTTTACTCTTCGACAAACTTTAAGTACATTTTTTTTCAAAATTTGAGCTTTCATGTGTGTCCAGTCTGAGTCTCTGCAACATTATTATTTGTTTTGGTGGGGATGTCACACTGGAGGCGCCAGGGCCTTACTCCTGGCTCTGCTCGGGGACCACCTGAGGTGCCAAGGATGGAGCCCGGCTGGCCGCTGCATAGCAAATGCCGCGTCTCTCCCGCTGGTCTGTCTCTCCGTCCACATTCGCAGCCTCCCGGCCCTGCCATGACTAATACCCAGCTTTCCTGGATTTTGTTTTTTGCTTTTTTTTGGTCACATCCAGTGATGTTCAGGATTACTCCTGTCTCTGCACTCAGGAATTACTCCTGGCAGTGCTCAGGGGATGAGCTGGGATGCTGGGGATGGACCAGTCAGCCGCTGCAAGGCAGACGCCCTCCCCGCTGTACTGTCACTCCGCCCGATTTTGAATTAATGATTTTTCTAGTTTTAGAAACTATGTGCTCTTACATGTGGGTAGGGCACTTTGCGTTGCCTGCCGATAACCAGCTTCAGGACCCAGCATGCCGTAGGGTACCCCAAGCCCCTGATCCCTGAGCACAGTCAGGAATAAGCCCTAAGAACCACCCATTGTAGATCCCAAATCAGCCTCCACAGCTGTGCAGCTCGGCCCACGTGGAGCAGCCCATGGAGTTCGGAGGGCAGTAGATGGCTCAGCCCCTGGCCGAGTCCAACATAGCTCCTAGGGTTAGCAGACACGCGGCGGGTGGCCACGCTTGGCCTGACATGGAGCGCGGATTTGGGCTCCTCCCCATTCCTCCACCTCCATGTCGGCGGGCGTGGCTGCTGGCTCGCAGCTTCCACAGCCAGCAAAGCCGGACTAGAGACAGACCAGACCCAGAGCTGCACCGGTGCAGTGGCCACGCGACAGACTTAGACAATAATGGAAGTTAGGACCAGGTCCTTCCAGGATCTTTCACATTTACACACTCTAATGATCATTCTAGTTGCAAAAAAAACTGGGAAGGCTGATGGGGAATGATGTCATGTAGAGACTTACATCATAAACCGTTAATATCTGTAGGGCAAGCCACAGAGTGTGAGAGGAGAGAAATACAGAGACAGAAAAAGAAAGAAAAGGTGCCTGCTACAGGGGCAGGCTGGGGTGGGTGAGAGCGAGCGTGGGGACATTGGTGGTGGGAATGGGGCACTGGTGGAGGGCTGGGTGCTGGAACACTATGACAGAGACCCAGTTATGAACATCCTTGTAATTGTATAGCTCACAGTGATATAATAAAAATTAAAAAATAGGGGCCGGAGCGATAGCCCAGCGGGTAGGGCGTTTGCCTTGCACGCGGCAGGCTCATGCCGGCACGGGTTCAATCTCCGGCATCCCATATGGTCCCCCGAGCACCGCCAGGAGTGGTTCCTGAGTGCAGAGCCAGGAGAAACCCCTGAGCATTGCCAGGTGTGACCCAAAAAAAAAAAAAAAAAAAAATTTAAAAAATATCTCGAGCTTTGGGTAATAACCCAAATGTATTATACAGTACTGTATGTATATAAAGTATCTCGAGCTTTGGGTAGTGACCCAAATGTATATGTGGTCACTTGTTACTTGTCTTTGCATTTTTCATCGATTTGCTTGAGCGGGCACCAGTAATGTCTCCATTCATTGGGAATGAGGTCCATTATTGTTACTGTTTTTTGGCATATTGAATATATCATGGGGTAGCTTGCCAGGCTCTTCAGTGGTTCTGGGTTCATCCCAGGGGCCCAGTCTTTTTCTGTGTCAGACATCAACCATCCAGGGCCCACGGGCAGAGCCCTGGGTGTACAAGCCTGTCTCCTGCCTGCCACCTGCTGATGCAGCCGGGCACTGCAGCCACACCTGCAACACCTCAGGGGCAGAGTATAATGGTACTGTACATATATTTAGTACCTCGAGCTTTGTGTGGTAATATTCCAACAGCTTATGTTTTACCCCTGTCAGTACCATGAGATTTATCTGGCTGACGAGGTGCTAAAAATTCCCAAGGGCCTGAGGACCGTCAGAGTCTGCAGCACGTGCTTTGCATACTAGGGAGGGTGCTTCCTGCCACTTAAAAAAGCAGAGCTCTGGGCACGATTGAGGGAAGAACGTTTGCTAGAAAGACCTGAAGTTCGTGTGCCAAAAGCTGTGATGGTTTGGGGCTCGAGGCTGCAGCCTGCTGAGGCCGGCTTGCATCTGTGGCCAGGGTACAGGGGCAGCTTGGAGTCGGCGCCTGCACTGGGGCCACGTGGCCCCCAAACCCTGCTGATGCTACCCAAAAATAAAAACTCTTGGTTCCAAAGAGTTGGTCCCGTGACTAAGGCGAGGCACTGGCCTTGCGCACAGGCAGTCTGGGTCTGTTGGTGGCTCCGCACAGGTGGTTGGTTCCCCAGGCCCACCAGGGGCTCCCCTGCGCCAGCCAGGCAGGAGCCCTGGCGGGTGGCCCGAGCCCAAACGCTCCATCTCGCCTTACCCGACCCTGTCATCTTGTGCTCCATCCCCCTAGAAAACACGGACGCAGATTTGCAGGCCCAGAGCGAAGAGAAGCCGGTGCCCGCCGCCCCTGTGCCCAGCCCCCGTGGCGCCAGCCCCTGTGCCATCCCGAAGAAACCCCCTGGCGGCAAGTCCAGCCTCGTCCTGGGTTAGCCCCGACTGCCCCGCGCCCGTCGGTGTGTGTGTGTGTGTTTCCTCCGTGCTCGTGGACTGCACTACTTGAGCCGGTGACATCTTTTGGGTTTGTTTCATTAAAAAGAAGCACTTTATGTACTGCTGTTTTCGTTGGTTGCTTTGGGTTTTCCCCCCCTCTGATAAACAGGCTTCTCTCTCCTCCCTCCCTCTCTCCCCTCCCTCCCTCTCTCTCTCCCTCCCTCTCTCCTCTCCCTCTCCCTCCCTCCCCTTTCTCCCTCTCTCTCTCCCTCCCCTCTCCTCCCTCTCCCTCCCTCCCTTCTCCCTCTCTCTCCCTCCCTCTCTCTCTCCTCCTCCTCTCCCTCCCTCCTCCCTCCCTCCCTCCTCCCTCCTCCTCCTCCTCTTTCCCTTCCTCTCCCTCCCTCTCCCTCTCTCCCTCTCTCTTCCCCTCTCTTCCTCCCTCCCTCTTTCCCTCCCTCCCTCCCTCTCCCTCTCTCTCTCTCTCTCTCTCTCTCTCTCTCTCTCTCTCTCTCCTCTCTCTCTCTGTCCCGACTCCCGGGTCTGTAGGTCTTGGCATGAGTGTGACCCAGTTAGTAGATTAAGGGGCAGGTTTAGTGTCACTTAGCCCTGTGTTTTGAAGAACCAGTGATCTGGTCCCAACTGTGTTCAAGGATCTTTTTGTACTGAGATTTTTTTGAAGACCCTTTTCTCATCCGCTTGACTGGGTGCCCCCGCCCCGGACCGCCAGTCCGAGACAGCCAGCGTGAGGCTGGTCCGCCCCCCTTCTCCGTGGCACTGCCCACTCTACTGCCCTTGGCTAAAAGAACCTTCCGTGCCGTATGGATCCAGAGGCCTGTCTCTCGCCTTGCTGCCTGCAGAGCAAAGAAACTGCCTTTTTTTCTACTTAAGAGACCAGCCGCATCCTGGCCGCCTATCGAGAGCAAAGCCATCCCGCCACACAGACAAAAATGTTTTTTGAATGACTGGTGTTGCCACAGCTGACCGATTGCATGTAGGGGCGCAGGCCAGGGCTCCCCACACCGAGGAGGGTCTCTGCAGAGCTGGGGGGGAGGGCGCCCCTTCTCAGCTGCCTGAACGCTGCTGTGTGCTCGGTGACGTCCCCCACCTGCTAACTGTGTTCCGTCATCTCCCCACTGTTACTTAAAGTAAACAACTACGAATTTTGAAACATTGTGTCTTGTGGTCTTTTGCCAGTCTTTAACGCCCTCCAGTGGCTACTCTGCCCTAAAGCCCTGAGTCCCAAGGGGGTGGCTTCTCAAGAAGCCAGGTGGGTGGGCCGGAGCATAGTCCAGCGGGTAGGGTGTTTGCACGCGGCCGGGCTGTACCGCCCGGGTTCGATCCCCACCATCCCATATGGTCCCCTGATCATTGCCGGGTGTGACCCAAAAAGCAAAAAAAAAAAAAAAAAAGAAAAATAGAAGCCAGGTGGGGACGTTCTTAGTTTTTTGCCTTTTTGGGTCACACCCTGTGATGCTCCAGGGTTACTCCTGGCTCTGCCTTCAGGAATTTCTCCTGGCGGTGCTCAGGGGCCCCTATGGGATGCCGGGATCGAACTTGAACCCTCTCCCATGTACTATTACTCCACCCCAAGGTGTTTGCCTTGCGTGTGGCTGACCCCGAGTTCGATCCCCGGCATCCCATAGGGGCCTCTGAGCACCTCCAGGAGTAACCGCTGAGCATTGCTGGTTGTGACCCCCAACAAAAGCGAGAAGAGAAACCCAGCCAGTGGGGTGCTGAATGGGAGAGGCGGCTTCCTGGGTGCTCTCAGGTCAGCCTTGCTGCGTTAGCTTATTGGGGTTCCGTCTCCTAAGAGATGTCTCAACTAGATTATCTCCAGCTGGGTCACCCCTCCCGTGATTAAAGATGACTCAGCACCATGCGAAGGCGCAGTTGGGTATCCGGGATGACAGGAAGCAGGTTGGGACGGAGAGCTTCCTCCCGGCCTGGAGGTGTGCAGAGCCGGCACTTCCCATGACAGCCTGGTGCCCCTCAAATACCAACCAGAATGCATGTTTCTGGGAGACGGTACGGGGGTTTGCGGAAGCAGAGGCTTCAACTGGCACCATGAGTTCCCTGAGCACAGCAAGCCCCAAGAGTCTGCTGCACACGGGTGGGACAGTGCAGCCTTAGGTAAGACACTTTGCTTGCACGTGGCTGGCCCAGCTTTCATTCTCAGCGGTCCCCTGGTCCCGTGTCCCACAAGGAGTGACCCTGAGCGCACAGCCATAAATAAGTCCTGAGCACCTCGGTGTGGGGCCCCAAAACAAATATGCCGTAACTTGAGGCTTTTAATTTTTTTTTTTTTTAGCTTTTTGGGTCATACTCGGCAATGCTCAGGGGTTACTCCTGGGTCTTACACCTGGCGGTTCTCGGGGACCATATGGGATGCCGGGGATCGAACCAAGGCCAGCATGGGCCAGCCGCATGCATTGCAAACGCCCCTACCCGCTGGACTATCGCTCTGGCCCTGACTCATGTTGCTTTCATCCCTGTCATTTTCTTTTTCCTTTGGGTTTTGGGGTAACTCCCAGCGGTGCTAGGGGCTGACCCCTGCCTGCACCTCTGGAACCTGCTGGCTGTGCTCAGGGGAGCGTATTGGAAGCCAGCGATCGAACTCAGGTTGGGCTGTGTGCAAGACAAACGCCTCCTGCCGCGTGAGGATTCTGGCCCTTTCCGTCATGTTTTTGGAAATGCTGTTGGCCCTGTTGACTAAGGATGCCCAGTGTTGGTGCTATGAAGCTCAGAAACGAAGAAGGAGCAGATTCATGGTGTAGGGGAGGGTGCTGGGAATCCAAGGCGGTCAGTGGAGTGGGTGGGAATAGGTGGAATGTAAGGAGACGGAGAGACGCAGGCCTGATTCCCAGCGTGGCCACATCTCAAGGTGTAAAATTCCTTTTTACATTACTAGCCAGTAATGCTGGCTAGTCTGGAGAAAAAATAATATGTTACTTCTTTTCTCTAAAACTTACTTTGAGGGGGCTGGAGCTATAGTACTGCCCACGTGGTCCCCAAGCCTCTCAGAAGTGCAGAGCCAGAGCACGGAACTGTGCCCCGCCAAAAAAAAAAAAAAAAAAACGGGCCGGAGTGATAGCCCAGCGGGAGGGCGGTTGCCTTGCACGCAGTCGGCCCATGCCGGCCCGGGTTCAATCCCCGGCATCCCATATGGGTCTTCCCGAGCACCGCCAGGAGTGATTCCTGAGTCAGAGCCAGGAGTAACCCCTGAGCATTGCCGGTGTGTGACCCAAAAAAAGCAACAACAACAAAACAAAAAAAAAAAAAAACACCTTTTTGGGGAATTTGCTTTTGGGTCACACCCAGCGATGCTCAAGGGTTACCCCTGATGGCACTCAGGAATTACACCTGCCGGTGCTCGGACCATACAGAATGCTCGGATTTAAGCCTGAGCTGGCACACGCTATAATACCGCTCCAGCCCACAAAATTAAATAAAAATTCTTATTTTTGGGGAAGTAAAAGATTAACCTGTGTTACCTAAAAAATGTATTGGGGGCCGGAGCGATAGCCCAGCGGGTAGGGCGTTTGCCTTGCACGCGGCCGGTTCATGCCGGCCCCGGGTTCGATCCCCGGCATCCCACATGGTCCCCCGAGCACCGCCAGGGAGTGCAGAGCCAGGAGAAATCCCTGAGCATTGCCGGGTGTGACCCAAAAAGAAAAAAAAAAATGTATCGGGACAAAACTGGGCCAGAGAAATATTCCAGCAAGTCAGACGCTTGCCTTGCCCGAGCCGGGTGGGGGTTCGGCCCCGAGCCCCCGAATGTCCCTGAGCGCAGCGAGGGAGTGAGCCTGGAGCCTGGCGCCGCAGAGGCTCGGGGGGGCACGGCCAGGAGTCCCGGAGCGTCCCGGGGGTGGTCGGGAAACAGCCGAGACAGCACCGCGCGAAGGGGGCCTTGCCCCGCGGCTGACCGGTCCGATCCCCGGACCCCGCCAGGAGAGACCCGAGCTCCGAGACCGGAGTAAGCCCTGAGCAAGCAGCTACACACCGGTCTACAACCAACCAACACAGGAGCAAAGAACCAGCAGGGAAGTACTTAGTGCAGGCGCCCCCTTTTTATTATTTTGGCTTGTCTTTGGGTCACACCTGGGGGTGCGGGGGTCGAAACTCTGAGCAAGGCGAACGCCCACCCCGCCGACTATCGCTCCGGCTCCATTTTTCCGCTCTCTTGGTCGTCCCTTTGCCGGGCCGGAAGGGCTGCCCCAGCCTCCCTTGGGGATCGGCGTCCGCCTGCCCAGGGTGGGCGCAGGCGCTCCTCGGGGGCGGCGCCTCATGCAGATGAGCCCGACGGCTCCGCCCGCGGCGCCCCGGAAGCGCGAGCCCGGCCCCGCGCGCTTCCGCCGCCGCCCCGCGCGCCCCGGCCCCCCGGGCCCCACGACCCCGGTCGCCCTGCGCGCCCCCCGGCCCCCGGCCCTCGGCCCCCGGCGCGCCCCGGCCCCGCGGCCGCGGCCATGGGCTCCCCGCGGCGCGCGCGGCCCGTGCGGGTGCTGCTGGACATGGACGGGGTCCTCGCGGACTTCGAGGCCGGCCTGTTGCGCGGCTTCCGCCGCCGCTTCCCCGGGGACCCCCACGTGCCGCTGGAGCAGCGTCGCGGCTTCCTCGCTCGCGAGCAGTACCGGGCGCTGCGGCCCGACCTGGCGGTAGGACCCCCGGTGCCCCCCCCCCCCGCCGGCATAGCCGAGCAAAACTCGCCCCCAGCCGGGGACGTGGGCCAGGTCGCCCCCGCAGGCCCCTGAGCCGGCACCCCCGACCCCCCCACCCCTTCCCTTGGAGCCAGACCCGCGCCTTCCGTGTCCTGCAGGACAAAGTGGCCAGCGTGTACGAGGCGCCGGGCTTCTTCCTGGACCTGGAGCCCCTGCCCGGAGCCCTGGACGCAGTGCGGGAGATGGACGCAATGCCCGGAGTGAGGCGGGAGCCGCGGGGGGTGGGGGCGGCCAGGGGGCGCCCCGCGCCTGTTCTGACCCCGCTCGCCCCCGCAGCACCGAGGTTTTCATCTGCACCAGCCCGCTGCTCAAGTACCAGCACTGTGTCGGGGAGAAGGTGCGCCCCCGCTTGCCCCGGGCCCCGGGTCGGGTGGGGTGTGGGATCACCCGGCGAGCCTCGCCTCGCTCCGGCCTCTGCGCTCGTGCGTCCCTCCTGGGGGTGCTCTGGGAATGACCCTCCCCGGCCTGTTTTTTTGTTTTTTTTTTTTTTTGGGTCACACCCGGCAATGCTCAGGGGTTACTCCTGGCGGTGCTCAGGGGGACCATATGGGATGCCGGAGATCGAACCCGGGCCGGCACAGGCCGGCCGCATGCAAGGCAAAAAGCCCTACCCGCTGGGCTATCGCTCCGGGGCCTGTTTTTTGACTTTGTGGGTCCCACCAGGCCCTGCTTGGGGGTTCCTCCAGCAACTACTCCTGGCGGTGGTGGGATGACCCTGGGCTGGCGCGTGCCAGGCACGCCCCACCCTGCGGCTTTGTAAGCGCCAACAGCACCCGGCCCACCCATGGCCCCTCCCGCACCCAGAGGTCTCACCAGAATCCCCGAGCGCCACCTGGTGTGACCAAGCACAAAAAGCCCAGGCGCAGAGTGCTGGGTGGGAGGGTGGGTGACGGACGCCTGGATCGCAATTGGGGACCGCGCCCCCATGTCGCCCCCACAGTACCAGTGGGTAGAGAGGCACCTGGGGCCGCGCTCGTGGAGCGCATCATCCTGACCCGGGATAAGACGGTGGTCTCGGGGACCTGCTTATCGACGACAAGGACACCATTCGAGGTTGGCCGGGCCCGGGGAGGGGGCGGGGGGCGCTGGGACAGTGGACAGTGGACAGTGACCCTCTCGCGCCCAGGCCAGGAGGCGGCGCCCAGCTGGGAGCACGTGCTCTTCACCTGCTGCCACAACCGCCACCTGGTCCTGCCGCCCACCCGGCGCCGCCTGAGCTCCTGGAGCGACAACTGGAGGGACATCGTGGACAGCAAGCGGAGGCGCACGGCCGGGCCCCCCGAGGACCCGCAGCAGTGAGCGATTTGGGGGGCAGGGCCGCGGCTGGCACGGAGCCCAGTGGGACCCAGGCTGAAACCCGGAATAAAA
This sequence comes from Cryptotis parvus, assembly GCA_021461705.1. Lineage (NCBI taxonomy): Eukaryota > Metazoa > Chordata > Mammalia > Eulipotyphla > Soricidae > Cryptotis > Cryptotis parvus. The sequence goes on from JAJIBD010037525.1 coordinate 10,298, forward strand.
CACTTTCCCGTCCTCTTGGAAGGTCCTTGATTGCAGAAGTAGCCCAGGAGCGGGGGTGGCCTCCGGGACCAGCCCCTCAGCGCTTCAGCGGCCTTTTATCTCCCGTTCCTTCTCACAGGGTCACACCGGCTCAGTGATCACCCCCTCGGACCACACCTGTCCTGTACCCTGACTCCCTGGGGCCCCCAGTGCTGACCCGCAGACACTAGAACTTGGGCACTACAGGCGTCACTTTGTTTATTGCTTTTTTTTTTTTTTGCTTTTTGGGCCACACCTGGCGATCCTCAGGGGTTTCTCCTGGCTCTGCACTCAGGAATTACTCCTGGCGGTGCTCAGGGACCATATGGGGTGCTGGGGATCGAACCCAGGCTGACACGGGCCAGCTGGCGTGCAAGGCAAACACCCTACCCGCTGGGCTATCGCTCTGGCCCGTTTATTGCTTTTTGGGTCACACCTGGCGACACTCAGGGGCTACTCCCTGGCTCTGCACTCAGGAATTATTCCTGGCCCTGCTAGGGGACCATATGGGACTGGGGGATGGAACCTGGGTGGGTGGCGTGCCAGGCAAACGCCCTCCCCGCTGTGCTGTCCCTCCGGCCCCAGTTGTCTCTTTCTGAACCTGCCTCTGGGCACTGACTTCCCTGTGGCCCCCCCCCACACACACCCTCTGGAGTCACTTCGAGCAACCAGGTGTGAGACGGGCGGCAATATTCTGGTGCGTTCACTACATCACGCAGTGGCGGGGCTGTGTGTACTGAGGGTTTCTGTGGGTGCCCAGCCTCAGGGATGGCGGGAGGAGGCCAGCGGGCACCGCCCAGCGTGGGCAGGAGACGCCTTCCCTGAGGTAACTGGGCTCTTGCTTCCTTTTTGGGTCACACCCAGCAGTGCTCAAGGCTCCCTTCCTTTTTTTTTTTTTTTTTTGTTAATTTTTTTTTATTATACCACTGTGAAACATACAATTACAAAGCTGTTCATAATTGGTTCTTGGTAAAGGCTCCCTTCCTGGCGAGACTGGGGACCAGGGGGACGCAGGGACTGAACTCAGCTCGGCCTCCGCCCTCCCCGTGCCCCTCTCCCAGCCCTGTTCCCGAGACTCCTCACATCACTGCTGACTCCGGTCGTCAGAGGCGCGGTTCACAGAAGCGGGGCCAGGGAGCTGGACCCCAAGCACAGCAGTCTCCTCGTTTCCTTTCCGGGTCTCACAGGCCCCAAGTGTCACATGTTGAAGGAGCGCCAGGTGGGTGCTGTGGCCCCCGAGCCGGGTTCTGTCCTGCCCTCGGGATAAACATGCCAGGGCCCTACACTGGCTCAGGACGGCCGGGCCCCGAGGCCTGAGGCAGGGGGATGCCCAGGGCGGAGTGGGCACCCGGGCTGCGGGCATCGGCCACCAGGCTGGGGCAACAGAGGTCTTCCAGGAAGATCTGGGCCAAGTTCCGGAGCCGGCTGCTGGCCGACAGGGAGAAGCGCCAGCATGCACTGGACGACGGGCAGGGCAGTGACCTCGGCCCGGCAGCTGGAGTCCGAGCTGAGGAACATGAGGGTGGTGATGGCCGACAGCACGGCCTCCTCGTTGGGGCTGGACAGGCAGCTGATGATGAGGGGGACGCCCCCGCCTTCACGATATGCTCCTTGTTAGCCCTGTCCACGCACAGGTTGCAGAGGCCTCCTGGAAGAGCAAAGGACGCGGGGGTTCTGGCCCGGCCCAGCCACCTGGCCTGGCCTCCTGCCTCCCTGGACCAGGTGCAGAACGATGGCAAAGGGGCCAGGCAGTCCAGAGGCCTAGGGCTGGCGCGAGGCGGGCCGGGCGGGGCGCGGTTTAATCCCTAACACCCCACGTGACCCCCAGGGCCTGCCGGGAGAAGCCCTGAGCACAGCATAGTGTGCCCAAAAAAACAAATCAAGAGGCCGGAGCGATAGCACAGCGGACAGGGCATTTGCCTGGCACACGGCCAACCCAGGTTTGATCTCCGACATCCCATACGGTCCCCAAGCACTGCCAGGAGTAATTCCTGAACAAAGAGCCAGGAGCAAGCCCTGAGCATTGCCAGGTGTGACCCAAAAAGAAAAAAAGGGCCACAGCCTCGTGGTAGGACCTGTCACATCCTGTTTCCCAGTCCCGGAGCACAGAGGTACAAAAAAATCTGAAATTTCCCTGCAGCCAGAGCCTGCGCTGACGCTGCCAGTACAAACATTCCACAGAGCAGCTTCTGTGCTGTGGCCTGTTCCCGCAGCGGACGCCAGAGCGAGGGACGCGGCCGGGGTGAGGTACCTTCAATCGGCCTTTTTTTTTCTTTTTTTTTTTTTTTTGGAGGTGGGCAGGGTTCCATCGGCTCTCGGCATACTCCTGGCTCTGTGCTCAGGGACCACTTCTGGTGGGGCTTGGGGACCCATATGGGACCCCAGAGACCGAACCCAGTCGGCTGCGTGCAAGGCAAATGCCCTGCCTGTGTCGCTCCTGGGCCATTAGTTTTTCTAAATTGTTTTCCAAAGAGGATACTTGGCAATTAAGAAAAAAGAGGACGCAGAGAGGGCAGGAGGTTAGCCACCTGCCAACCCTGGTTCGATCCCAAACACCATATTTGGTCCCTGAGCACCCCTCGGGTCACTCTAGCACCGCCAGAAATAGCCGCTGAGCACCGCCGCTGAGCACCCCAGCCCCCACCCCGCCAAACAAAAGCACCGAGCAGGCCGCTGCTGTGGGCCGGCTTGAGCTCCGCTGCCACCTGGCGGCAGCCGGGGGGGCAGTGCAGGACGCAGCGCCCAGGGCAGCACTTGCCTGTCCCGCGGGAGGGCCCACCTTGCTAACGAAGCCCCCCCACATACTCTGGGACAGCCGATTAACTGTTTCTCACGGCGACTGAGAATTTTCTTGTGGCACCTTCGGTTTGGGTGGTGCTCGGGACCACCGGCAGGTGCAGCTCTGAGCCAGGGCTGCGCGCAAGGCCACACCTGACCTGTTTTCCCAGAGTACCTGGGAGGACGCACACGCTCTGGGCCGCGGCCCCAAGTGATACCCACGGCTGCCAGAGTCTTTTCTTTGACACACAGCGCCAGATTGTTGGCGGGGAGGGCGTTTGCCTTGCACGACCCGGGTTCGACCCCCGGCATCCCCGGAGCACCGGCAGGAGTAATTCCTGAGTGCAAAGACGGGGCCAAAAGAAATAATGACCAAAGTTCCAGAATGTTTGGGGGCAGAGCTGGGGCCGCTCAGGGGCTATTCCTGGCTCTGGGCCGGGGAAGCCAACACCAGCAGGCGCCTTCCTTACCTCCTGGACTGTCTGGCAAGCTCCAGATCCTTTTCGATCATTTGGGTTTACTAAGGTCCTGGCTATATTGGCCCACGGGTGATGGGCCACACATCCAGTGTCGGGGGTCAGGAATCAAAAGCGGAGGCACAGGTGGTCGCTCCACCCCGCGGGTGGCAGGTGACCGGGTCCCGGGTCCCTCCCACTGAGACGAGCCTCACACCCCCAGAATTAGGAGGGCGGGAAGGACTAGGCCCCCGAATCCCACCTGAGCCCAGAATCCAGCTGAGGCCAAACTCAGCCGACTGTCAACATTTCACTGGCTGTGAGCTCGGGGGTCGGCGGGGCGGGTCTGGGGGCTGCGGGGCGGGACCCGGCCTGGACTCACCCAGCGCAAACTCCACCAGGGTTTCGTTCTCCTCCGACAGCGAGTCGAGGAATAAATCCAGGACCCGCAGCTGCCGCAGGTGCGCGTAGTTGCAGGGGTCGTAGGCGAAGTTGGCGAGGTTGGCGAGCACCTGCTCGCGGGCGTCTGCAGGGGGCGGCCAGGGTGAGGCCCGGGGGGGCGGTGGGGCCGGCCCGACCCCCGGGCTCCGCGCTCACCTTGGCTCTGCGTTTCCTGGAACTCCGTGACCAGCGCCTGCAGGTACCCCAGCCGCCCGATGTTGGGGTCGACCTTGGGCTTCTGGGCCATGGTAGGGGGCAGCGGGGGTCCCCGGAGCGGGCGGGAGACGGCCTATACCGGGGGTCCCCGGAGCGGGCGGAGACGGTCTATACCGGGGGTCCCCGGAGCGGGCGGAGACGGTCTATACCGGGGGTCCCCGGAGCGGGCGGAGACGGCCTATACCGGGGGTCCCCGGAGCGGGCGGAGACGGCCTATACCGGGGTCCCCGGAGCGGGCGGAGACGGTCTATACCGGGGGTCCCCTGGAGCGGGCGGAGACGGTCTAAACCGGTTCTTTACCTGTGTTCATGTTCTGCTGCTTCCCAGACAGCGCGGGGCGGTGGGGAGGGGGTCGCCAGGGCCCGTGAGAGCGTGCGAGAGACCCCTGGCCCCCCGGGGAGGACAGAACCGGGAGCCTGAGCCCCGCCGCAGGTCGCCCGGGCTTGGCGCTGGGTTCCTGAATCCCACCGGAAGCCGCCTTTAGCCCCGCCCCGAGCGGAAGGGGCGGGTCCGCGCTGAGCCCGGCGCGCTTGCGCAGTTCGCCTCCCGCCGCTCCCGGCATAGTACCGCTGGGGCAGTCGTTAGGCCCCTTGTAGTCCCAGGAAATTAGCCTAGCGAGGGTTCCAGAATCTGATTAATTGCCTTGGTGGAGGCAGCAAGTAGGTCTTACACTGGCACCCAGAAGAATGTACTGAAGGAATTCTGCCCAGAAACGGCATCGTTGTCATGGGTTGGCTTGGCGTTGAATGTTCACTTTATGGTATTTTTGTTGGTATTATTGGGGCCCGGAGTGATAGTACAGCTGGTGGCCAACATGGCTTCGATCCCCGGCATCCCACATAGTCCCCCAAGCACCGTCAGGAGAAACCCCTGAGCATTGCCGAGTGTGAGCCAAAGAGAAAAAATATATATATTTATATATTATATATAATATATAAATATTATTATATATTATTTATAATATAAATATATATTTTTTTCTTTTTATTCTATATAAATATATATATTTTTTTCTTTTGTGAGCCAAAAAAGAAAAATAGATATATATTATATATAATATAATATAAATAATATTATATATATTATATATAATATAAATATATTTTTTTTTTTTGGCTCAGACCCGGTAATGCTCAGGGGTTACTCCTGGTAGTGCTCAGGGGACCATATGGGATGCCGGGAATCGAACCTGGGTCAGCCGCATGCAAGGCAAACACCCTCCCCGCTGTGCTATCACTCTGGCCCATATATATTTATTATTATTCTGTATCACTGTAACACTGTCTTCCTATTGATCATCGATTTGCTCGAGTGGACACTAGTAACATCTCCATTAGTCCTGTCACAAGCAAGTGCAACCAAGGGCATCTACTTGCTACAGGGACAGGAGGAGCCCGAAACCATTCTTCAGGTTATGGAACTGAGGTCCATAATAGTTACTAGTCTTGGGGCCGGAGCGATAGCCCAGCGGGTAGGGCGTTTGCCTTGCACGCGCCGACCCATGCTGGCCGGGTTCAATCCCGGCATCCCATATGGTCCCCCAAGCACCGCCAGGAGTGATTCCTGAGTGCAGAGCCAGGAGAAACCCCTGAGCATTGCCGGGTGTGACCCAAAAAAGCAAAAAAAAGCAAAAAAAAAAAATAGTTACTAGTCTTTGGCATAAAAAGTAAATAAGGGGCCGGAGCGATAGCCCAGCGGGTAGAGCATTTTGCCTTGCACGCGGCCGGCCTGTGCCGCCCGAAGTTCGATCCCCGGCATCCCATATGGTCCCCTGAGCACCGCCAGGAGTGATTCCTGAGTGCAGAGCCAGGAGTAACCCCTGAGCATTGCCGGGTGTAGCCCAAAAAGCAAAAAATAAAATAAAATAAAATAAAATAAAAGTAAATAAAACACGGTAGCTTGCCAGGTTTACCGTAGGTGGTATAGTCTCAGTAGAAGGCTCTCAACACGAGCATTTACTGATGAAACTTAAAAGGGGAAGATCAGGTCTTTCTCTTGGATGGAGCTCTGAGGAACTATGGAGTCTGGATGTTGAGAATGACTGACTGCATGATGTGTGGTTTGCTCTGGCTTCTTGCAGGCTTACTGGTATCAGTTAAAACCTGTTTATAGGGGCCGGAGCGATAGCCCAGCGGGTAGGGCGTT
>JAJIBD010037526.1:0-16361 GCA_021461705.1 Cryptotis parvus
TGTTGTTTTAGACCTGCACCTGGGTGCTTTTCCTCACCAGGTCAGGGATCACTCCTGGATACTGCTCTGGGTACCATGTTGGTGCCAGGGACGAGCCCAGGTCAGACGCACCAGAGCAAGGTCCTCTAACTACATTCGCTACTTCCTCGCCCCACCACTCCATCACTCATACACTGGCTGTCTCACCCCAATCTACCCACTATACACTGGGCTGTCTCGCCCCAACTACCTACTCATACACTGGCATCCCCTGGGCCCCAGAGATTTCGTTTTATTGGCTGCGGGCAGATCCCAGGCATGCCTGGTACTTCTGGCGCCAGGATCAAATGCAGGCTCCGTACCGTGGCTACAGAGGTGCTCTCACCACTGCGCCACGCCTCTGCCCGAGTGACCAAGGATCAGTTTTATTCGTAGTAGCGCCATGAGTTCCCACAGTGCAGCTATGGGCATTAGGTGAACAGACGGCCCATTACTGTCGCTTCCAGACCGATGGCAGTGATGAACTCCCTTCGGAGGATTCCCCCGCCGATCCAGACCTGTGGTGGTTAGCTCTCCCAGACGGGTGGTGGTTGCTGCCAGGTCAGACTTGACTCCTGTCCTCTGCTCATCTGCCCTGATGGTTCTGGTTCTTTTGGGGGCTTTTATGTTTGGGCCATAACCAGCCAGTGCCTCAGGGCGACCTCGCAGGCAGGCTTAGCTAATCGTGTGGTCTCGAAAGAGCTCCAGTTTCTGCTCGAAGCCAGGGGCCCTCCCCACTGGGCTTTCACCTCTGGGTTTGCTTCTTGGTTTTGTTTTTGTGCATTTTACCAATGGCCTTTCCAGCTTTTTTTTGCTTTTTGGGTCACACCTGGTGATGCTCAGGGGTTACTCCTGGCGTTGCTCAGGGACCATATGGGATGCCGATCAACTCAACTGGCTGGGCTATCACCCGGCCCTCCAGCTTTTTGAAGGAATCTGTCTGTAGTGAAGTTGGGTGGATTTCTGAGGTCACTGATGGCAGTTCAGGCAAGACAGATTGTGTCGAATGTTGCTATTCCTGGTTCTCTTCCTCTGGGAAGCACAGAGAGACGCACCTTACCACTCCTCCCCTGTATGTTGTGTTCAGAGCAGTGAGCTCATACTTTTTTTAAAGTTCGCCCAGATTTTCCCTCTCTCATTGTTGAATTCAGGCCAGACATACTGACAGAAATGCAGGTCATTGGACACATTCAGTGCACACACCTTGCTTTCATAGACTCTGCTCCAGAGAGCTGTCAAATGCAGTGAGAAGAATCAGGGCTACGGTCCGAAGCAGCATAAGTAAAGCAGGGAGGTGTTATAGCAGGGAGGCGCTTTCTTGACGCCACCTGCTTTCAGACCACCAGCACCCCATGTGTCCCCAGCACTCCAGGAGTGAGCGCCAGCTCAGAGCCGGAGTTACTTCGAGCACCGCTGGGTGTGACCCAAAAAGTAAAAGAAGCGATTTCCAGATTCGCCCTTCTTTCTTTGCAGGCTCTCTTTCGTAAAGCAATCTATTACAGTGGTTCTTAGGGGTGCAGACCTTACTCTTCTTCGACAAACTTTAAGTACATTTTTTTTCAAAATTTGAGCTTTCATGTGTCCAGCCTGAGTTCTGCAAATATTATTGTTTGGTGTGTGGGGATGTCACACTGAGGCGCCAGGGCTCATCCTTGCTCTGCTCGGGACCACCTGAGGTGCCAAGGATGGGAGCCCGGGTTGATCAAGGTGGTATAGCAAATGCCGCGTTCGTCTCTCCTTTTCGCTGGTCTGTCTTCCGTCTACACTCGCAGCCTCCCCGCCCCGCCATGACTAATACCCAGCTTTCCTGATTTTGTTTTGCTTTTGGTCACATCCAGTGATGTTCAGGATTAACATTCTGTCTCTGCACTCAGGAATTACTCTGGCAGTGCTCAGATGAGCTGGGATGTTGGGGGATGGACCAGTCAGCCGCAAGGCAGACGCCTCCCCGCTGTACTGCTCTTTCACCCGCCCCGATTTTGAATTAATGATTTTTCAGTTTTAGAAACTATGCTCTGTTACGGGTAGGGCAATTTAAGCGCTGCCTGTAGATAACCAGCTTCAGGACCCAGCATGCCGTAGGTACCCCAGGTCTCCTGGATCCCTGAGCACAGTCAGGAATAAGCCCCAAGAACCAACCTTCCATTGTAGATCCCAAATCAACCTCCACAGCAAAGTAACTCGCCCACGTGGAGGCGCCCATGGAGTTCGGGAGGGCAGTGATGGCTCAGCCCCTGGCCGAGTCCGGGATAGTCTCTAGGGGTTAGCAGACACGTGCGGGTGGTCACGTGCACTGACATGAGCCGGATTTGGGCTCCTCCCATTCCTCCACCTCCATGTGTCGGCGGGCGCATGCTGGCTCGCAGAAGCCTACAAAAATAAAGCAAAGCCGTGACCAGAGACAGACCAACAGACCAGAGCTGCACCGCAAGGCACACGCCGACAGACTTAGACAATAATGCATGAAGCAGGGGACCAGGTCCTTTCCAGGATCTTTCACATTTACACACTCTAATGATCATTCTAGCCGCAAAAAACTGGAAGGCTGATGGGGAATGATGTCATGTAGAGACTTCATATCATAAAACTGCTAATATCTGTAGGAAGCTACACAGAGTGTGAGAGGAGAGAAATACAGATACAGAAAAAAGAGAAAAGCAAAGCTCGCTACAGGGGCAGGCTGGGGTGGGTGAGAGCGAAAGGTGGACACAAAAAGGAAGGGGGCACTGGTGGGAGGGTTGAAAGTTGGAACACTATGACAGAGACCCAGTTATGAACATCCTTGTAATTGGTGGCTAGTTCTTTGACAGTGATATAATAAAAAAATTAAAAATAGGGGCCGGAGCACAGCCCAGGTAGGGCGTTTTGCCTTGCACGCCGGCAGGCCCATGCCGGCACGGTTCACCTCTCCGCATCCCATATGGTCCCCTCCTCGAGCACCGCCAGGAGTGGTTCCTGAGTGCAGAGAGCCAGAGAAACCCTGAGAGCATTGCTTAGGTGTGGACGAAAAAAAGTAAATTTAAAAAATATCTCTCAGCTTTGGGCCACAACTCCAAATGTATTATACTACAAAGTACTGTATGTATATAAAGTATCTCGAAGTTTTTGGGTAGACCCAAATGTATACGTGGTCACTGTTACTTGTCTTCGTGCATTTCTTTTTCATCGATTTGTTTTGAGCGTTCGCCGGTAATGTTCCATTCATCAAATGAGGTCCATTATTGTTACTCGCTTTTGGCATATTGAATATATCATGCAGTAGCTTTGCCAGGCCTTTCAGTGGTTCTAATCCATCCTAGTGGGGCCCAAAGTCTTTCTGTGCTGCACATCAACCATCTAGGCCCACGGGCAGAGCTCCTGCGTAGACAAGCCTGTCTCCTGCTCCGCTACCCGCTGATTTGTGCCGAAGCACTCAAACAGCCACACCTGCAGCACCTCAGAGGCAGAGTATAATGGTACTGTACATATATTTAGTACCTCGAGCTTTGTGTGTGGTAATAATATTCCAACAGCTTATGTTTTACCCTGTCGTACCATGAGATTTATCTGGCTGACGCGTAAAAGCACTCCCAAGGGCCTGAGGACCGTCAGAGTCTGCAGCACGCGCGCTTTGCATACTAGAGGGTGCTGCTTCCCTGCCACTTCTAAAAGCAGAGCTTTCCAAGTACCATTGAGGGAAGAACGCTTTTGCCAGGAAAGATCTGAAGTTCAGGTGCCAAAAGCTGTGATGGTTTGGGGCCCGAAAGGCTGCGCAGCCTGCTGAGGCCAGGCTGCTTCAGATCTGTGGCCAGTACAGGCAGCTTGGGAGTCGGCGCCTGCACCAAATACGTGGCCCCCCAAACCCTGCTGATGTGCTACCAAAATAAAAACTCTTGGTTCCAAAGAGTTGGTCCCGTTGACTAAGCGCAGGCACTGGCCTTGGCGCACAGGCAGCTGGGTCTGCTGGCGGTTCCGTTGCATGCGGTTGGTTCCCCAGGGCTCACCAGGGCCTCCCTGCGCCAGCCAGGCAGGAGCCCTGAGCACCGCAGGTGGCCCTGGAGCCCAAACGCTTCCATCTCGCCTTGGCCTCGACCTCTGTCATCTTGTGCTCCATCCCCTCCCTAGAAAACACGGTGGACGCAGATTTGCAGGCCCAGAGCGTAAGAGAAGCCGGAAAGCCCGCCGCTCCTCCAGCCCAGCCTCCCGCGGCGCAGCTCCCTGTGCTATCCCGAAGAAAACTCTCTACGGCAAGTCCAGCTCGCCCAAGTTAGTCCCCGACTGCCCCGCGCCTGCCGGTGTGTGTGTGTGTGTTTCCTCCGCGGCTCGTGGACTGCACCTACTTGAGCCGGTGACATCTTTTGGGTTTGTTTCATTAAAAGAAGCACTTTATGTACTGTTGCGCTAAGTGGAGCCGTTTGGGTTTGCTTCCCTCGATAAATAACAGGCTTCTCCCTCCCTCCCTCTCTCCTCCCTCTCCCTCCCTCTCTCTCCTCTCCCCTCTTCTTCTTTTTCCTTCTTCTTTTTTTCTTCTCTTTTTTTCTCTCTCTCCTCTTCTTTCCCCCTCTCTCTCTCTCTCCCCCCCTCTCCTCCCTCCTCCCTCCTCTCTTTCCCTTCCTCCTCTCCCTCTCTCCTCTCTCTCCCTCTCTCTTCTCCCCTCTTCCTCCCTCCTCCCTTTCCCTCCCTCCTCCTCTCTCCCCTCCCTCTCTCTCTCTCTCTCTCTCTCTCTCTCTCTCCTCTCTCTGTCCCTACTCCCGGGTCTGTAGTGGTCTTGGCATGAGTGTGACCCAGTTAGTAGATTAAGGGGCAGGTTTAGTGTCACGTAGCTCCTGTGTTTTGAAGAACCAGTGATTCGGTGTCCCAACTGCTCAAGTGATCTTTTGTACTGGAGATTTTTTAAAGACCCTTTCTCATCCGCTGACTGGTGCCTCCCGCCCCGACCGCTAGTCCGAGACAGCTAGCGTGGGAGGCTGGTCCAGCCCCCTTCCTCCTGGTGCGTGGCACTGCCCACTCTACTGCCCCTTGGCTAAAATAACCTTCCTCGTGCTGTACATGGGATCCAGAGAGGCCTGTCTTCGGCCTTGCTGCCTGCAGAGAGCAAAGAGAAATCTGCCTTTTTCTACTTCTAGTTATATCTGTGTTTGTCCTGGCCGCCATTTATAAAGCCATCCTTTACTGGGCACACAGACAAAAATGTTTTTTGAATGACTGGTGCTGCTTAGCTGACCGACATGTAGGGGCGCAGGCCAGGGCTCCCTCACACCGAAAGGAGGGTCTCTGCAAGAGCTGGGGGAGGGCGTTCTTCAGCTGCCTGAACGCTGCTGTGTGCTCTCGGTGACGTCCCCACTCAAGCAATCAAAGTTCCTTTCATCTCCCCACTGTTACTAAAGTAAACAACTGCAATTTTGGAACATTGTAAGTGTCTTGCAGGTCTTTGCCAGTCTTCTAACGCCTCCAGTGGCTACTCTGCCCTAAAGCCCTGAGTCCTAAGGGGGTGGCTGAAGCCAGGTGGGTGTGGGCCGGCGAGTAGTCCCCGCGGTAGGGTGTTTGCTCTTGACATGCCGGGAGTTGTAATAATTGGTTCGATCCTCTCATCTCATATGGTCCCTGATCACGCTGAACCTAAAAAGCAAAAAAAAAAAAAAAAAAAAAAAAAAAAAAAAAAATAGAAGCCAGGGTGGGGAAGTTCTTAGTTTTTAGTTTTTGGGTCATGCACCTGATGCTCCAGGTTACTCCTGGCTCTGCCTTCAGAATTTCTCCTGGCGGTGCTCAGGGCCCCATGGGGATGCCGTGGGATCGTTGAACTCCTCTCCCATACTATTATTATTCCACCCCAAGGTGTTTGCCTTGCGGTGGCTGACTTCGGTTCGACCCCCGCATCCCATAGCCTCTGGAGCACCTCTCCCAGGAGGTAATCATGAGCATTGCTGGTTGTGGACCCCAACAAAAGCTTAGAAGAGGAAACCCAGCCAGTGGGGTGCTGAATGGGCAGGCGGCTTCCTGCGCCTTCTCTCTGTCAGCCTGTTGCGGCTTATTAAGGTTCCGGGCCTCCCAAGAGATGTCTCAACTAGATTATCTTCCCAGTTGTCACCCTCTCCCGTGATTAAAGGATATGACTTGAGCACCGCTACGCGAAGGCGCAGTTGGCATCCAGATTTTGGCAGGAAGCAGGTTGGGACCGGAGAGCTCCTCCTGCCCCGGGAGGCGGCAGAGTCGGCACTTCCCATGACAGCCTGGTGCCCCTCAAAATACCAACCAGAATGCATAAATGGGAGACGGTACGGGCTGGCGGGAAGCAGAGTGGGTTTCAACTCTCGGCACTGCTGAGTTCTCTCTCTGAGCACAAAAGTAGCGTTCCCCAAGAGTTCGCTGTAACACGGGTGGGACAGTGCAGCCTTAGGGTAAGACACTTGCTTGCACGTGGCTGGCCCAGCTTTCATTCCCAGCGGTCCCTGGTCCCTGTCCCACAAGGGAGTGACCCTGAGCACAGCCATAAATAAGTCCTGAAAGCACTCTCGGTGTGGGGCCCCAAAAACAAATATGCTTCTACCCTGAGGCTTTAATTTTTTTTTTTTTAGCTTCTTTGGTCATACTCAATGCTCAGGGGTTACCCTGGGTCTTACACTGGCGGTTCGGGACCATGGATGCCGGGGATCGTAACCAGTACAGCATGGGCCGCATGCATTGCAAAACGCCTCACCCGCTGGACTATCGCCTGGCCCTGACTCATGTTGCTTTCATCCCTGTCATTTTCTTTTTCCTTGCTTTGCACCTAGCGGTGCTAGGCTGACCCTGCCTGCAATTTCTCTGAATCCCGTTGGCTGTGCTCAGGGGAGCGACAGTCAGCGATCTAACTCAGGTTGCGTGTGTAAGACAACGCCTCCCGCCGCTATGGGAGGATTCAATACCTCCTTTCCGTCATGTTTTTGAAAATGCTGTTGGCTCTGCTGACTAAGGATGCCCAGTGTTGGTGCGAGAAGCTCGCCAGTAAGAAGGAGCAGATTCATGGTGTAGGGGAGGGTGCTGGGAATCCAAGGTTCTGGGGTGGAGGGGAAGGGCCAGCGGAATGTAAGGGAGATTTTTTATAGACGAGGCCTGGATTCCGCGGCCACATCTCAAGGCGTAAAAATTCTTTTTACATTACTAGGCCAGTAATGCTATTAGTCTGAGTGAAAATAATATGTTATTTCTTTCTCTAAAAATCTCTACTTTTGAGGGTTGGAGCTATAGTAATGCCCACGGTGGTCCCCAAGCTCTCTCAGTTTATAGAGAGCCAGAGCACGGAACTGTGCCCTCGCCAAAAAAAAAAAAAAAAAAACGGCCGAGTGATAGCCCAGCGGAGGGCGGTTGCCTTGCACGCAGTCGCGCCCATGCCTGCCTGGAAATTCAACCTTCGGGCATCCCATAGCCAGCACGCCAGAGTGATTCCTGAGTTGGGAGCAGGAGTAAATCCTGAGAGCCGCTAGGCACCCAAAAAAAGCAACAACAACAACAAAAAACACCTTTGGGAATTTGCTTTTTGGGTCACACCCAGCGATGCTCAAGGGTTACCCTGATGGCACTCAGGAATACACCTGCCGTGCTCGACCATACAGAATGCTCGGATTTAAGCCTGAGCTTTCGGCACACGCTATATCGCCAGCCCACAAAATTAAATAAAAATTTTTATTTTGGGGGAAGTAAAAGATTAACCTGTGTTAAATAAAATGGTTAAATGGACCTAGCGGCGCCTGCACGCCGCAAAGCGCCCATGCTGGCTTCGAAACATCTCTCGGCAGTTCATTATGGTCCTGAATTCGCTTTTCAGGGAGTGCAGAGCCAGGAGAAATCCCTGAGCATTGCCGGGTGTGACCCAAAAGAAAAAAATGTGATCGGACAAAACTGGCCAGAGAGCCCAGCAAGTCAGACGCTGTTGCCTTGCTTCCGAGCCGGGTGGGGTTCCGGCCCCGAGCCCCCTGAATCCCTCCTGAGCGTGCAGCTGGGAGGAGGAGCTGGAGCCTGGAGCGCCGCAGAGTGCTCAAAGTACGGCCAGGAGTCCTGGAGCGTCCCGGTGGATGTCATAAAAGCCAGCCGAAAAGACAGCACTGCGCGAAGGCCTTGCCCCCGCGGCTGATCATCCGATCCCCGGACCCCCGCCAGGGAGAGACCCGAGCCCGAGACCGAGGCAAGTCTCCTGAGCAAGTTGGTGCCACACACCGGTCTACAACCAACCAACACAGGAGCGTAAAGAACCAGCAGGAAGTACTTAGTGCAGGCGCCCCCCCTTTATTATTTTTGGCTTGCCCTGGGTCACACCTTAGTGGGGGTCGAAACTCTGAGCAATATGAACGCCCACCTCGGCCGACTATCCCGGCTCCATTTTCTCCGCCTCCTTGGTCGTCCTCGCGGCGGGAAGGGCTGCCCCAGCCTCCTTGGGGGATCGGCGTCCGCCTGCCCAGGGTGGCGCAGACGCTCTCGGGGCGGCGCCTCATGCAGATGAGCGCCCGGATGGCTCCGCCTTCCGCGGCGCCCCGCCGGCGCGAGAGCCTGGCCCCGCGCGCTTCTCTGCCGCCGCGCCCTCCTGCGCGCTCCCGGCCCCCTGGCTTTCCCCCACCCGGTCGCCCTGCGCGCCCCCGGCCCTGGCCTCTGGCTGCGCGTCTCGCTGCCGCGGTCGCGGGCCAGTTTCGCGCAGCGCGCGGTCCGTGCGGGTGCTGCTGGACATGGACGGGTCCCCGCGGACTTCGAGGCCGGCTCGTTGCGCGGCTTCCGCCGCCGTTTTCCTGGGGACTCCCACGTGCCGTTGAGCAGCGTCGCGGCTTCCTCGCTTCGCGGAGTACTCGGGCGCTGCGGCCCGACCCTGGCGGTAGGACTTCGGTGCCCTCCCCGCCGGCATAGCCGAGCAAAACTTCGCCTCAGCCGGGGACGTGGGCCAGGGTCGCCCCCGCAGGCCCCTGAGCGGCACCCCCGACCCCCCACTCTTCCCTTGAGCCAGACCTGCGCCTTCCGTGTCCTGCAGGACAAAGTGGCCAGCGTGTACGAGGTGCCGGGCTTCTTCCTGACCTGAGTTCCTGCCCGGAGCCCTGGACGCAGCAGTGCGGGGAGATGGACGTCGCCTCGAGTGAGGCGGGAGCCGCGTGCGGCGGGGGGCGGCCAGGGCGCCCTCCCCGCGCCCAGCCTGACCCCGCTCGCCCCCGCAGCAACCGAGGTTTTCATCTGCACCAGCCCGCTGCCCGCGTACCAAAGCACTGCGTCGGGGAGAGCTGGTGTGCGCCCCCGCTTCGCCCTGGGCCCTCGGTCGGTGGTAACTGGCGATTCTCCTCGCCTCGCCCGGCCTCTCTGCGCTCGTGCAGTCCCTCCTGGGGTAAGTCTCGGAATGACCCTCCCCGGCCTCCGTTTTTTTGTTTGTTTTTTTGGGGTCACACCTGGCAGTGCTCTAGGTTACTCTCCTGGCGGTGCTCAGGGGACCATATGGGGATGCCGGAGATACTGAATCCAGGCATGTGGCACAGGCCGGCTGCAGATGCGCGCAAAAGCCTCACCTGCTGGCCATATCGCCCGGGGGCCTGCGTTTTTTGATTCTTGTGGGTCCTGCACCAGGCCCCCGCTCTTTGGGGTTCCCTCCAGCAAATCCTGCCCTGGCGGTGGTGGGCATTCTGGGCTGGCGCGTGCCAGGCACGCCCCACTCTGCGGCTTGTAAGCGCCATCAGCACCCGGCTCACCCATGGCCCCTCCTGCACCCAGAGGTCCTCAGCCAGAACTCCTGAGCGCCACCTGGTGTGACCAAGCACAAAAAGCCCAAGCGCAGAGTGCTGGGCGGGAGGGCAGACGACGCCTGATCGCACAGGGACCGCGCCTCATGTCGCCTCCCACAGTACCAGTGGGTAGAGGAGTGCTACCTGGGGCCGCGCCAGAATGCCATCATCCTTGACCTGGGATAAGACGGTGGTCTCGGGGACCCGCTTATCGACGACAAGGACACCATTCGAGGCGCTGGTCGGCCCAGAGAAGTGCTGGGCGCTGGGACAGTGGATGAGCGTGACTGCGTGACCTCTCGCGCCCAGGCCAGGAGGCGGCGCTCCAAATAGCACAAAGCCTCACCTACGGCCACAACCGGCCACCTGGTCCTGCCGCCCACCCGGCACGCCTGAGCCCTGGAGCGACAACTGGAGGGACATCGTGGACAGCAAGGGGGCAAGTAATGGCTTCTGGGCCCCCCGGAGGACCCCTGCAGCGGAGCAGTGGTTTATTTGGGGTAAGGTGTCATGCCGGCACGAGCCCAGTGGGAATTCCAGGCTGAAACCCGGAATAAAAACACTTCTCCCCGTCCTCTTTGAAGGTCCTTTGATTGCAGAAGTAGCCCAGAGCGCAGGGTGGCCTCCGACCAGCCCCTCAGCGCTTCAGCTGCCTTTATCTCCCGCTCCTTCTCAGGTCACACCGCTCAGTGGATCACCCCCGGACCACACCTGTCCTGTACTCCCGACTTGGGGCCCCAGTGCTGACCAGACACTAGAACTTCAAGCAATTACAGGCGTCACTTTGTTTATTGCTTTTTTTTTTTTTTTGCTTTTGGGCCACACCTGATAATCCTCAGGGGTTTCTCCTGGCTCTGCACTCTCAGGAATTACTCCCCATGTGCTCAGGACCATGGGGTGCTGGGGATCGAATCAGCCGACACGGCCAGTTGCAAGGCAAGGCAAACACCTACTCCGCTGGGCTATCGCCTGGGCTTTATTGCTTTTTGGTCACACTCGCGACACTAGGCTACCCTGGCTCTGCACTCAGGAATTATTCCTGGCCCCGTTAGGGGGACCATATGGGACTCGTGGATGGAACCTGGGTGGGTGGCGTGCCAGGCAAACGCCTCCCCCGCAGTGTTGTCCCTCCGCCCTAAAGTTGTCTCTTTTCTGAACCTGCCCTCTGGGCACTGATTCTCCAGGTTCTACACACACCCCTCTGGAGTCACTTCGAGCAACCAGGTGTGAGACGGGCGGTACATTCTGGTGTTCACAGCATCACGCAGTGGCGGGGCTGTGTGATACCGAGGGTTTCTGTGGTGCCCAGCCTCAGGGATGGCCGGGAGGGAGGCCAGCGGGCTCCGCCAGCGCGGGGCAGGGAGACGCCTTCCCTGAGGTAATTGGGCTCTTGCTTCCTTTTTGGGTCACTCCAGCTGTGCACAAGGTTCTCTCCTTTTTTTTTGTTAATTTTTTTTATTATACCACTCTGAAACATACAATTACAAAGCTGTTCATAATTAGCTCTTGGTAAAGGCTCCCTTCCTGCGGCAGACTGGGACCAGGGACGCAGGGGACTGAACTCAGCCTCGGCCTCCGCCCTCCCCAAACCCTCTCTCTCCCAGCCCTGTTCCCCAGACTCTCACATCACTGCTGACTCCGGTCGTCAGACGCGTACCACAGAAGGGCCAGGGAGTTGGACCCCAAGCACAGCAGTCTCCTCGCTTTCCGGGTCTCACAGGCCCCAAGTGTCACATGTTGAAGGAGCGCCAGGTGGGTGCTGGGGCCCCGAGCCCGGGGTTCTGTCCTGCCCTCGGGATAAATATGCCAGGGCCCTACACTGGCTCAGGACGCCGGGCCCGAGGCCTGAGGCAGGGATGCCTAGAGCGGAGGGGTACCTGGGCTGCGGCATCGCCACCAGGCTGGGGCAACAGAGGTCTTCCAGGAAGATCTGGGCAGTCCGGAGCCGGCGCTGGCCGACAGGGAGAAGCTTAGCATGCACTGGACGCACGGGCAGGGCAGTGACTCGCCCGCAGCTGGAGTCCGAGCTGAGGAACATGAGGGCGGTGATGGCCGACAGCACGGCCTCCTCGCCAGCTCGACAGGCAGCTGATGATGAGGGGGACGCCCCCGCCACGTATATGTCTCTTGTTAGCCCTGTCCACGCACAGGTTGCAGAGGCCTCCTGAAGAGCAAAGGACGCGGGGTTCTGACCCGCCCAGCCACTGGTCTGGCCCTCCTGCCTCCTGGACCAGGTGCAGAACGATGGCAAAGGAGCCAGGCAGTCCAGAGGCCTAGGGCTGGCGCGAGGGCGGGAAGCCGCTTGCCTTGATGCGGCGGCGCGGGTTTAATCCCTAACACTCCCACGTGACCCCCAGGGCCTGCCCGGGAGAAGCCCTGAGCACAGCATAGTGTGCCCAAAAACAAATCAAGAGGCCGGAGCGATAGCACAGCGGACAGGGCATTTGCCTGGCACATCCGCCAACCCAGGTTTGATCTCCGACATCCCATACGGTCCCCAAGCACTGCCAGGAGTAAATCCTGAACAAAGAGCCAGGAGCAAGCCCTGAGCAAAGCCAGGTGTTACCCCAAAAGAAAAAGGGCCACAGCCTCGTGGTAGGACCTGTCACATCCTGTTTCCCAGTCCCGGAGCAGAGGTACAAAAATCTGAAATTTCCTGCAGCCAGAGCCTTCCGCTGACGCTGCCAGTACAAACATTCCACAGAGCAGTTTCTGTGCTGTGGCCTGTTCCCGCAGCGGACGCCAGAGCGAGGACGCGGCGGGGGTGAGGTACCTTCAATCGGCCTTTTTTTTCTTTTTTTTTTGGAGGTGGGCAGGGTTCCATCGGCTCGGCATACCCTGGCTCTGTGCTCAGGACCACTTCAGGGGCTTGGGACCCATATGGGACCCCCGGAGACCGAACCCAGTCGGCTGCGTGCAAGGCAAATGCCCTGCCTGAGTCGCTCTTGGGCCATTAGTTTTTCTAAATTGTTTTCCAAAGAGGATACTTGGCAATTAAGAAAAAAAGAGGACGCAGAGAGGGCAGGAGGTTGGCCACCTGCCAACCCTGGTTCGATCCCAAACACCATATTTGGTCCCCTGAGCACCCTCGGGTCACTTAGCACCGCCAGAAATAGCCGCTGAGCACCGCCGCTGAGCACCCCAGCCCCCACCCTGCCAAACAAAAAGCACCGAGCAGGCCGCTGCTGTGGGCCGGCATGAGCTCCGCTGCCACCTGGCGGCAGCCGGGGCAGTGCAGGACGCAGCGCCCAGGGCAGCACTTGCCTGTCCTGCGGAGGGCCCACTTTGCTAACGAAGCCCCACATACTCTGGGACAGCCGATTAACTGTTTCCTCACGGCGACTGAGAATTTTCTTGTGGCACCTTCGGTCTGGGTGGTGCTCGGGACCACCGGCAGGTGCAGCTCTGAGCCAGGGGCTGCGCGCAAGGCCACACTCTGACCTGTTTTCCCAGAGTACCTGGGAGGACGCACAGCGCCTGGCCGCGGCCCCAAGTGATACCCACGGCTGCCAGAGTCTTTTTCTTTGACACACAGCGCCAGATTGTTGGCGGAGGGCGTTTGCCTTGCCTACCTCGGTTCGACTTCCCGCATCCCTGGAGCACCGGCAGGAGTAATTCCTGAGTGCAAAGACGGGGCCAAAAGAAATAATGACCAAAGTTCCAGAATGTTTGGGGCAGAGCTGGGGCCGCTCAGGGTTATTCCTGGCTCGGGGAAGCCAACACCAGCAGGCGCCTTCCTTACCTCCTGGACTGTCTGCAAGCTCCAGATCCTTTTCGATCATTTGGTTTACTAAGGTCCTGGCTATATTGGCCCACGGGTGATGGGCCACACATCCAGTGTCGGGGGTCAGGAATCAAAAGCGAGGCACAGGTGGTCGCTCCACCCCGGGTGGCAGGTGACCCGGTCCTGGGTCCCCCCACTGAGACGAGCCCTCACACCCCAGAATTAGGAGGGCGAAGCTGACCAGGGCCCTGAATCCCACCTGAGCCCAGAATCCAGCTGAGGCCAAACTCAGCCGACTGTCAACATTTCACTGGCTGTGAGCCTGGGGTCGGGGGCGGGTCTGGGGCGGCGGGCGGGACCCGGCCTGACTCACCCAGCGCAAACTCCACCAGGGTTTCGTTCCCCCCCTCCGACAGCGAGTCGAGGAATAAATCCAGGACCAGCAGCCGCAGGTGCGCGCGTAGTTGCAGGGGTCGTAGGCGAAGTTGGCGAGGTTGGCGAGCACCTGCTCGCGGGCGTCTGCAGGGGGCGGCCAGGGTGAGGCCCGGGCGGTGGGGCCGGCCTGACCCCCGCTCCGCGCTCACCTTGGCTCTGCGTTTCCTGGAACTCCGTGACCAGCGCCGCAGGTACCCCAGCCGCCCGATGTTGGGGTCGACCTTTGGGCTTCTGGGCCATGGTAGGGGCAGCGCGGTCCCCGGAGCGGGCGGAGACGGTCTATACTGGGGGCCCCGGAGCGGGCGGAGACGGTCTATACGGGGGTCCCCGGAGCGGGCGGAGACGGTCTATACCGGGGTCCCCGGAGCGGGCGGAGACGCCTATACCGGGGGTCCCCGGAGCGGGCGGAGACGGCCTATACCGGGGTCCCCGGAGCGGGCGGAGACGGTCTATACCGGGGTCCTCGGAGCGGGCGGAGACGGTCTAAACCGGTTCTTTACCTGTGTTCATGTTCTGCTGCTTCCCAGACAGCGCGGCGGTGGGGAGGGGGTCGCCGGGGCCCGGAGAGCGTGCGAGAGCCTCCCCTGGAGAGGACAGAACCGGGAGCCTGAGCCCCGCCGCAGGTCGCCCGGGCTTGGCGCGGGTTCCTGAATCCCACCGGAAGCCGCCTTTAGCCCCGCCCCGAGCGGAAGGGGCGGGTCCGCGCTGAGCCCGGCGCGCTTGCGCAGTTCGCCTCCCGCCGCTCCCGGCATAGTACCGCTGGGGCAGTCGTTAGCCCCTTTGTAGTCCCAGGAAATTAGCCTAGCGAGGGTTCCAGAATCTGATTAATTGCCTTTGGAGGCAGCAAGTAGGTCTTACACTGGCACCCAGAAGAATGTACTGAAGGGAATTCTGCCCAGAAACGGCATCGTTGTCATGGGTTTGGCGTTGAATGTTCACTTTATGGTATTTTTGTTGGTGTTATTGGGGCCCGGAGTGATAGTACAGCTGGTGGCCAACATGGCTTCGATCCCCGGCATCCCACATAGTCCCCAAGCACCGTCAGGAGAAACCCTGAGCATTGCCGAGGGGAGCCAAAGAGAAAATATAGATATTTATATATTATATATAATATATAAATATTATTATATATTATTTATAATATAAATATATTTTTTTCTTTTTATTCTATATAAATATATATTTTTTTCTCTTTGTGAGCCAAAAAGAAAAATAGATATATATTATATATAATATAATATAAATAATATTATATATATTATATATAATATAAATATATATTTCTTTTGGCTCAGACCCGGTAATGCTCAGGGTTACTCCTGGTAAAGAGGGACCATATGGGATGCCGGGAATCGAACCTGGGTCAGCCGCATGCAAGCAACCCACCCCCTCCTCGCTGTGCTATCACTCTGGCCCATATATATTTATTATTATTCTGTATCACTGTAACACTGTCTTCCTATTGATCATCGATTTGCTCGAGTGGACACTAGTAACATCTCCATTAGTCCTGTCACAAGCAAGTGCAACCCAAGGGCATCTACTTGCTAACAGGGACAGGAGGAGCCCGAAACCATTCTTCAGGTTATGGAACTGAGGTCCATAATAGTTACTAGTCTTGGGGCCGGAGCGATAGCCCAGCGGGTAGGGCGCTTGCCTTGCACGCCGGCCGACCCATGCTGGCCCGGGTTCAATCCTCGGCATCCCATGGTCCCCCAAGCACCGCCAGGAGTGATTCCTGAGTGCAGAGCCAGGAGAAACCCCTGAGCATTGCCGGTGTGACCCAAAAAGCAAAAAGCAAAAAAAAAAAAAATAGTTACTAGTCTTTGGCATAAAAAAGTAAATAAGGGGCCGGAGCCGATAGCTCAGCCGGAGAGCTATTTTGCCTGCACGCGACCGGCCTGTGCCGCCCGAAGTTCGATCCCCGGCATCCCATATGGTCCCCCTGAGCACCGCCAGGAGTGATTCCTGAGTGCAGAGCCAGGAGTAACCCCTGAGCATTGCCGGGGTAGCCCAAAAAGCAAAAATAAAATAAAAATAAAATAAAATAAAAAGTAAATAAAACACGGTAGCTTGCCAGGTTTACCTGTAGGTGGTATAGTCTCAGTAGAAGGCTCTCAACACGAGCATTTACTGGATGAAACTTAAAAGGGGAAGATCAGGTCTTTCTCTTGGATGGAGCTCTGAGGAACTACGGAGTCTGGATGTTGAGAATGACTGACTGCATGATGTGTGGTTTGCTCTGGCTTCTTGCAGGCTTACTGGTATCAGTTAAAACCTGTTTATAGGGGCCGGAGCGATAGCCCAGCGGGTAGGGCGCTTTGCCTTGCACGCAGCCGGCCTGTGCTGGCCCGGTCTCGATCCCCGCATCCCATATGAGTCCTCGAGCACCGCCAGGGGTAATTCCTGGAGTGCAGAGCCAGGAGTAACCCCTGAGCGTCGCCGGCGTGACACAAAAAAAAAAAAAAAAAAAAAAA
>JAJIBD010037527.1:0-16169 GCA_021461705.1 Cryptotis parvus
AAACTTTCAGGCCCACATTGCCAGAATTGGACCCTGATTGTCACTACAGACATTCCTAAAAACAAAAATAAAAATATATATACAAGTGGACTTCAAGAACTCTGTCTACATGCTATAAAAATACAACTATTCCTTGCTTGCCTCCATTTCCTATTCCCTTACTCTCAATTTGACAAGACTTGAGTGCCCTACATATGCATCACGAACTATAATTTTAAATGTCTATCAATTTTAAAAGCATGAAAGAAGTTGAGAATAACCCAAGCAATTCCAAAACATGCAACCTCATCACTTGCTCCATTGGCATGACCCTGGCATGAATTCTGGCCTACATTTCCTTTTCACACTGCATTTAGGTTCAATGCCTGTTCCTGATCCCAAGAGAGGTTGGTTCCGTTAGCTTCGACTTAAACTGGTGTTATTTGTATTGAGAAAAACATCTCCTTGAGGGAGTGTATTTTACCGGTTGTAAGAATGAATGAGACTTTGATTTGCAGTGTTTTAAACTGTGAATAACCTAGTAGATTTAATCATTATTTTCTGTCGTAAAACTAGAACTAGGTGTTCATTGTCAGAAAAAATAACTTGCCTAAGACAACAATATAGTAATATGATATAATAATTTAGGGGATTCATTGATTATGAATGATTGCATGTTTAAAATATTTCAAAGCTGTAGAATTAAAATGATTTTCACCAAGGGAATAAAATTGGGTGAAGTTTAACATTTAGTTTGGTAAATCTGTTGTCATCTCCTTTAGCTGAGACGTTAACTCTAAAAGACCACGTACAGTTTTCCTTCCTGTGCTAATCATATTCTGTTGCCTTAAGCTTTGTCATTAAACTGTACCTGAATAGATCATACACTGTAAATAGCTTTTTTGATTACAAAATCTTAAGCAAATTTAATACACTAATGAGGTTTCACTTACAAAATTAAATTAAAAAACTGAAGATTCTGACTTAGGTTTCTATGTATTTTATATTCAGACCTAATGATTTCAAATATTGCTTTATTCTTTGTAATTCAGGTCTATAGTTCTTATAGGGAAATAGAAGGAATAAAAACCCTCATTGCTTCTGCAATTGGATTGTAAAATCACTGTAACCATCGGCCAGGAAGTAGCTGGAACTAAGATCAGAAATGCAGAGCAAAGCAGAGAAATTCTGTAACAGCTTTAGTTTATAGCAATATAAACCAGCTACAAGAGGGTTCTTTTTGTTACTTAACAAAGATTCAGAAGGCATTTACTCTATAATCTTTCCACTCTATGTATTCTTCCCAAACCAGCATATCAACATCCCTTGAAGCTTGTTCAAAATTTCATGCTCTCTGCAGATCCACAGATTCAATATCGACCACTTAAAATGACCCCCAGAACAACTAGTACGTTCTTCATGCATATTTTAATATATAAGTCTTACTAGCTGTAGGTATTAGACACCATGGGTGATACGAAGCAGAAATAATAATCTTCATAATGTTCTGCTTCCCTTAACTTCTGTGTTTAGCTAAAAATATTCATTTGTTGTCTGCCATGACTGTGTGAGTTAGCCGGTTCCACAACCATACTAATTTTTCAGTAGTAGCCCATGCTGTTGATAGTGTCTTGCCCACTATCCGAACTCTAGTTTAAGCCCTGAGACCTGTCTTCTAGACTCTTAACTATGTAAAACTTAATATTAGCTTCAAATTAATAATAGCATAAACTTAGCCTCAGAATTCTCTAGAAGCAGAGTTGTAGGTCTGACAAGTCTGCATTTAAAACAGGGATAGTTTTCTGTTGTCTTACACTGACATGCAAACTCACTAAAAAGCCAAATTCTCTCTCTTTAGACTCAGTACTCCATCAGGGATGTACCACTCCCTAAATGTTCCTTCCATGAAAGTCGCAAAAAATATATTCTTGATCTTTTCCTGCAGGTCACTAGCCTTGTCTTTGAACATCCATAGGACCTCCCATAGGGAAGACCTACTGATTCTTAAAGTTCTAGTTGCCTTCAAAATCCTCTCCCATTCATCATTTCGCTGGCACCATCCAGTTTCTGATGTAATACTTACTGAAAGCTTGGTTTTCTCTATCCCACTACATATAGTAAAACAGATTATTCTTTACAATTGTGCGCTAAGCTTGGTTAAAATGCATAGTGTTTAATTCCAGAAAATTGAACTTATTTCTTTAAGTCTCTATAAGGTTGGCTAGCATTTAATACTAATGATACCCTAGTGTTTCCCTCCTACCTCTGCCTTTTAGACATAATCTCATGTGTTATCTCAATAGATCTTCTAGGAAACCTTGCATGCACCAGAGGCTCTACTAAAGATTAGCTTCACAATTATGACTAGGGCATGTTCTCTGACCTCAAGGGATTTATAGTATAAAGGATTTACACCATGAATGGGTGTACTGGTTATTAAGCCATGTCTATCAAATGCACCAGTAATCTCATTGCTAAAGAGTACAATGAGTACTATAATAGACCTCATTCCTATGACCTGATGGAATGGTTTTGAGGCTCTTTATGTTCCTGGAGCAAGCAGGTGCCTTTGGGCTCTACTTGCATGAGACAGGACATATGGAGATGTTACTGGTGCCTGCTCGAGCAAATCGATGATGAATGGGAAGACAGTGACAGTGACAATGTAAGAAGTGGATAAAAATTACTTAGTTGTAAGAACTTACACATGTTTATCACACCACATTCAAGAGATCAGGGCATTCCATGGATAGTTCTATATTTGGACATAGTTTTATATTCATTGGGAGGTATTTTGTATTGGGGAAATGAATTGATCAATATGGATGATTTATTGAGCCTTTTAATTGCTAAAATTATCCAGAAAAGCTAGTTTTCCAAAATAACTTTACATAAAATTCTGAAGGGGGAAAACAAGTGTATGTGGAATGAGAGTGTAAGGGAAGTTTGGCTAAGTCTCAGCAGACACGCGTTTTCAATCATTCACTTGGCAATCATGTACTGGACTCTGCAATGTACTTGGTATTAGATCATGGGACAAGGGAATATAAGAATTTGAGATAATTAAAATCACATTTAGCAGGAAAGTGTTTTTGCATATTCTATCAGTAACATAAGGACTTTTTATGTCTCTAGGTTTAAAAGTGGTAGTTATCTTTAAATCCTTTTTTCCTTTAAACTTCATATTTTAATAATTTGTTTTAATGCTTTTCAAATTCTATATTATAAAGAGAATTATTACTACTTCTCCTTCATGGTGAAAAACATTTTCTGCCTATCTGGTTACAATAGAATTGTAATGGAATTATTTTTGATGCCCTTACATTTTGAAAGTAGAAACAAAAAGTAGAAAATGTTTGATACTATTAATGACTCAAAAAAGATACTCTGGTGACTATGGGATTTTTTAAATGGTCCCTGCCTCTCAGGGAATTCTTGGAGAATTTTTAAAATACTGTCACTGAATGCTGTTCGTTATTTCCCTTTCTATCGACAGCCCCTAAGAAATCCAAATACTTTTTTTTTCCACGTTTAAATTTTGCAACACTTCATAGACTATTAAGTATGGAACATCCTTGTGGGTACAAGAAATCGAAATTGCTCTTGTGAAGATTTCTAACTAATTGATTTGTAGGGCATTATAACATCCTCTAGCTGACAAGCTTTACAAAAACAAAAACCGAGGCTGAACCCTGAGGGTGCATTTTTACTGACGCAGAAAGGTGGCTCTTGACTTGGTTGTTTCCTGTGGATATGGAACTGTGGGTTTCATAGAGGAAAACTTTCTCTTGGAGTTCTCTCATTGCTCCTTCTCCCGGAAGAAAGACAAGTGTTAGCACATTTTTAATTACTCCTCAAAAGGACCGGGGCTTCATTTTTGCTTTCCCTTTTTGGTATCTCACAGGAACTTCAGGATGACATTGGACAGAGGCAACCTGTTATCGGAATACTGAACGCAGCTGGGGAGGAAACTATTCAACAGTCCTCCAAAACAGATGCTACTATACTACGGGAAAAACTGGGAAGCCTGAATCTACGGGGTGGCAGGAAATCTGCAACCTGCTGGCAGAACGGAAAAGGAGGTAGGGTGACAGACAAAATCAAAATTCTAAAATTGTAGCACAGTTGTTTAGGATGGTCAGCAAGAGGTCATGAAGGATTATAATCAGGTGATAGCATTAACATTTAGGATCCCACCCACTGTGAACCAAAGTATTATTCTTTTGCTCACATACTAATATAGGTGGCATTTGCTACTTAAACAGGCAGTGTTTGCCTGCTATTTTTAAACTTTCAAGTTTGTTTTTAGATTGCAATACGATTGTTTAAATAGGCGTATCTTTGATAAATCCCGTGGTTAAAAAGGTGAGTTTCCATTAATTTTTTTAAAGGTGAGGAAAGGAAATTGAAAACAAATAGTTTGTGGAAAATGCTGCTTTATATTTTTAATAGCTCCAAGAATAACTATCATACTGAAAGGCATAATAGTAGCATTTACCTTTACTTCCACTACATTTATTGCCATGACTCGAAAGGGAACTAGGATAAAAACTCTCAAATATAAGGGGAAGCAAAACCTAAGAAAGGTTATTATTGAATACAGTATTTTTTATGTTTTTATTTTATTTATTTATTTTTTTTTATTTTATTTATTTATTTTTTGCTTTTTGAGTCACACCCGGCTATGCTCAGGGGTTACTCCTGGCTCTGCACTCAGGAATTACTCCTGGCGGTGCTCGGGGGGACCATATGGGATGCCCGGGGATCGAACCCAGGCCGGCACAGGCTGGCCGCATGCAAGGCAAGCGCCCCACCGCTGGACTATCCTCCGGCCCCTATGTTTTTAGTTTTATTATACCACCATGAGATATACAATTACAAAACTGTTCGTGATTGGATTTCTGCCATTCATCTTTTAACTTTCCCTTGGAATGTGTTGTAAGCCAAGTGCATGCTGTTGCAGTTGGAAGGCATTTCATAAATGGCATTTTGTGTTATGCTTTGGGGTGTTGATGCTAATATTCCCTTTTTTCATAAGGGAGGACTTGGCCTTTATTTATCAAATGAGACTATTGTTATGAACAATGAAAACTCAATTGTGTTGCTAAGCACTTGCTCCCTACCTTTCCTCTGCATAATAGATGGATTTTAATATGCAGAAAGCTAGAACAACTCACCCATAAAATTCTTGGGTGAAGGTGTTTTAGAAAACTTTACAAATTATGTCCATTCTCTTTGCCTACCTCCTCCTCTCGCCTTTGCTCCTATTACATTATTCAGAAAGTTGATGGAACAAAAACTCCAGTACAAAATGGGTGCATGAATTGACCTATACAAATACATACACACACCCACATACATCCTACATATTGTTAAATTAAAATCTAATATTTATCTAAGATCATTTTTACTTCAAAGCTTGGTTTAGAAAATATTTTAACTTTAAGTTAGGTAATATAAAACAGATTTTGTAGTTAAAAGTACTTGCTTGGCAAAGTTATATGCTTTGTTTACAAATAGAACGCCTATTATATACACACTGTCTCATTTAAATGACTATTAGGTTTATAGAATAAACTTAAACCTATGTTATTGCTGCACTAGACTCAATTCAGTCAGAAGTAAGATATTAAATTGAAAAAGACAAAAGGAAAATAAAATAACTGCATGATATACATACATACATACATATGTCTTATACAGATAAAGTAGATTAAATTGGAAAATTATTTTTTGTTTATACATTTCTCCTTTTAAAATTTTCTTATAGTATTTGTGTAAATTAATTCTCTGATTCCTCTTTAAGTATTCCTGTTTAAGTAGCAATATACCAGTAAGCCTAGCAAGAAGCCAGAGCAAACCATACATCATGCGGTCAGTCATTTTCAACATCCAGACTCCATAGTTCCATCCAAGTGAAAACCTGATCTTACCCCTTTAAGTTTCACCAGTAAATGCTTGAGTTGAGAGCCTTCACCGAGACTATACCACCTACCGGTAAAGTCTGCCAAGCTACTCGTGTTTTATTTACTTGTTGTGCCAAAAACTAGTAACAATTATGGACCTCAGTTCCATGACCTGAAGAATGGTTTCGGCTCCTCCTGTCCCTGGAGCAAGTAGATGCCCTTGGGTTACACTTGCTTGTGCCAGGACTAATAGAGATGTTACTAGTGTCCACTCGAACAAATCGATGAACAATGGGAAGACAGTGATACAGTGATACAGTGATTCCTCTTTAACTTGTAAAACTAGTTAATTTTACTTCAAAATGCCAATTAAATTTGAAAATGAATCTAAGGTAGACCTGTTTCACCAAATAAGCTCTAAAATTTTAGATGCATTTATGTTGATAAGAAGTGGTATCACGCTGACTCTGTTGTGATATATTATACCAATTGTAGGTTAATTACAGTTAGGGATTCAGCTCTAATTGGTTAGAAAATTTTCTTCCATTTTAACATTTTGACCTACATTATATATTGCACTTTTGTGCATTAAAAAGTCAAGCTCAGCTTCCTTGAGTTTTTTTTTAAACTCAGCTTTGAAAGTTGTCTACTTCACACTACGTTTTAAAAATAAGCGTTAGCTTATTTAAATTTTCACTGAGATCCGTTTGTAGCATTCTTTCTCAGGATTTTTTGTCATTTGAATTTTAATGTAATATGTTATAAAGTATGAGTGCCAGTTAGACCAATAGAGCCACAGCAATTTTTAAGCAATTAATACCAAGTAAAATAAATATTTTCTTTTTTTTGTTATTTTTATTTTTTATTATAGCACAGTGAGATGTACAGTTACAAAGATATTCATAATCAGGTCTCATTCATACATTGTTCCAGCACCCATCCCTTCGCCAGTGCCCCATTCCCACCACCAATGTCCCCAAATTCCCTCTCTCCCAGCTCTATAGCAGGCATTTTTATCTTCCCTCCCTTTCTCTCTCTGTCTCTCTTTCTCTCTCTCGTTCTCTCTGTCTCTCTTTTTAATTTTTATTATTCCATGTGAGATATAGAGTTATAAGGATGTTCATAATTGGGTCTCTACAATACAGTGTTCCAGAACCCATCCCTCCACCAGTGCCAATTCCCACCACCCAATTCCCAAACACCCCCACCCAAACCCTGCCTGCCCCTATAGCAGGCACATTTTCACTTCTCTATCTATTTGTCTATGTCCCTATATTTATCAATATCTCTTCTATTACACTTTGTGGCTTGTACTATGGATACGAATAATGTATGATGTCTCTATCTGATTATTTAATAGTGAGTTTTTAGTCACTTGATCACTTGATCACTTGAATCCCGTTATTCATCGATTTGCTCGAGCGGGCGCCAGTAACATTTCCATTGGACCCTATCACGTGCCAATGTAGCCCAATGGCATCTGGTTGATTCAGGAATATGAAGAGCCTCAAACCGTTCCTTCAGGGGTCTTAACAAGGAAGGCTGACCATCTTGTAGGTGGGCGGGCACGTGATCTTTTGACATCCCGTGGGATCCAGTCGGTAACGGCTCTAGTCCAGCGGTTGTCTCCAAATCGCATTACATGTCCAGCCCATCTGATTTTTCGATGCCTTGGCAAAGCGAGACAGCATCCCTGATTCTGGAATAGCGACGGAGGTCAGAACTCGGATTCCTTCACTCACTTGAGTGAGGCGTGATATTCAAGCATAGCTCTTTCGATGCCTCTCTGGGAGACCGAATAGCATTCTCATCCTGCTTTCGTAGGGCCCAGGTCTCTGAGGCGTATGTTAATGCAGGGGAGAACGGTAGAGTCGAAGATATGTGCCGGAGCCGGAGGTTCTTTGTCCTTTTAGCTATTTCTTCGATGCCTTTGAAGGCATTCCATGCTGCTCTCTCTTCCTCCTGCGCAGCTCAGGTTTTAGGTCATTCATCATGTTGACTTCTCGACCTAGGTACACATAACTGCTACATTCAGAGATGTTTGTTTCATTGAGAGTGAATGGGGCCTCAGAGTGAGTTTTAGTGTGATATCCTAATTCCTCATTCCCCATAACCTCTCCAGTTTGATGCAAATAGATTGAACATTGAAGTGTACAAATGAGAAAGATCCTGAAAGGACCTGGTCCTAAGATACATTGAGTTTAAGATTAACTTCGCGGCTGCAGGGTGACCACGTGCCTGCGCCACCATGGATATCGTGTCTCTGTCTTGCGGTGGTTGACTGTGGTGGCTGGAGCTCAGGGTCACATGCTCACTGAGTCAGGGGCTGGGGACTGGGTGGAGGCCCCCCCAGTGGAGGCCCCCAATCCTTACGAGTTCCAGCAAGCATGGCCACCTGCATGCTGATCAGGCCAATAAATATTTTCTGAGTCTACATTAACATCACAATTATTGGAAGACTATAATCAAGAAACTATTGATAATATAGTGGCATCGTTTTATACTTCTCAAGCAGAAGGTAGAAGGAAATAGATGAAAAATAAAAAGACAAATTGACCACAAAATTCTAACTTTGCAGGGAGTTTAAATGGAAATGTTGTAATGTGATGCTCCAGGGGGTTCCTCCTAGCTCTGCATTCAGGAATCACTCCTGGGGATGCTCAGAGATCATATAGGATTCTGGAAACTGGAGTTGGCTCATCTGCTTGCAATGCAAGCCTTCTGCCCAATGTGTAATCTCTCCAGCCCAAAATTTATATTTTTATTTGTTTAAATTAGAATTGTGAATGCTATGCAATCAAAGCAAAATAAACAGTACAGGAGCTTTCTGGCCATCTACTTTGAAACCCTTCAAAGAGTTTGAAAAGGTTCACTGTATCACTGTCTTCCGTTCATCATTGATTTGCTCGAGCGGGCCCCAGTAACATCTCCATATGTCCTGTCTCATGCTAGTAGAGCCCAAGGGCATCTGCTTGCTCCAGGAACATAAAGAGCCTCAATCCATTCTGAAATGAGGTCTGTAATTGTTACTGGTATTTGGCATATCAAATACAACATGGGTAGCTTGCCAGGCTCTGCCGTGCAGGTAGCATACTCTTGTAGTCATCTCTAAGTCCAGCATTTATTGATGAACCTTGCGGTTGCTTGCGGCTCGCTGAGGCCGGGCTGTGATAGGCTGGTCTGCTCGGTGGAGTTCTGATGAGAGACAAGTAAAGATGTGGAAAATGGAGGCCCTCATGGAGTAGGGAGTCATCTGGCTTGTTGCAAGGCTCTGCTGGGGTGGCGAGCCAGGGCTAGATCCCGCCATCCCTCCTGGGCGCCTCGTGAGCAGCTGGGCACAGGGAGAGCCAGTAGCAGCTCTGCCCCATGTCTGTGAGTCTTTAAAGGTTATCAATCAGAAATATAAGAAGTAAATTCTCAGAAAAAATTTTAAAACTGCAGGCATCAATCACTCTTTACTGGAAATAAATGAAATATAACATATAGTCATTATTTATGCAATGCCAGGTGGAATTTTTTCTAGTTGCCTCCAATTATGTAGCCTAGAAAACTAGTTAATATCTGTATTTTTCAAGCAAGATGGTAGTTAATTTAATACTGGATAGGGCACCAAAATACAATTTAAAACAAATAATATACAGATGAAAACCTAGGGGATATTAAGAGAAATCACATGGTAAGTGTAAATGTAAAGTTGCTTGAGCCAGTTTATTGATAGACTCAGTGAGTATCATGAACTTGAGTGTGGACAATATTGCATTTTTATTTTCATTATCCACTAACTGAAACTGAACATGCCCTTCCATTTGAAGTGGGCAACTAACTGAAATATTATTGTTAATTAAATCTCAAATATGTTCATACATCATTCGAGATGTTATGAAATCTTAAAAACTGCTTCATGATAAACACTACTTCAAAACTGCTATAGCTATTACGTCCTCCATAAATTGCTAATATATATGATTTCATGTATTTGCTGTCTTACAGTTTTTTCAAATAGTTATAATTTATTGTATAATGCCATTGGGTTCCTTTGAAGCCCTGTATACTCTTTATTTGGACTTTCTAGTATTGTGGGAGGAGCTATTAAGAGAATAAATTGAAAATCACATTCTGAAATGGTGTTCCAGACTACAAGGAAGCCAGAGGGTTCCAGGGAAAAACAGGTGATCTTATCTATGTCTAGTGAGCAGTTCATTTATCTGCACAGACTTTGTTCTCTTAGAAGATAATTTTACTCCTTTTAATGAGAAGTCACCATCATATACCTTTTTTCTGGAACAGTCAAGAAGATTTATCATTCGATAGATGCCTATAGACAGGTCTCTCTGGACAGTGGATGGCTGACAACTTGATGAAGGGCTTTTACTGAGACTAATGTCAGTTGATAAAGATTGAATGGAAGAAGGAAGCAAGGTGATGGGATGTAGAATCACTAAATTGAAATCTCTGAGTAATAGTCCATAACAGTAAAGTCAGTGATAACAAAGACACCTCCTTCCTATTGACAAAGTGATAGTAGTTGCCCATTTTCACAGATAAGACAATTGTCATGTGAGTATGTATAAAAGAGCATGTTTTAGTTTAAAATTATTTCGAATTGAATCACAGTGAGATACGCGGTTGAAAAGTTGTACCTAATTGGGTTTCAGTGAAATAATGTTCAGCACCTGTTCCTTCAGTGTGCATTTCCCACCACCAATGTCCGGAGTTTACCTCCTGCTGCCCCCCTCCTCTTTGGCAGGCACTCCCCCTCTCTCCCTCCATTCTTCTCTCCCTCTCCCTTCATTTGGGCATTATGCTTTGGATTACAAATAATAAAATGGGGTATATCCCTTTACCTACTTTCTTTACCTACTTTTGACACTGTTTCTGGCCAAAGTGATCATTTCCAACTATTATGGTCATACTGGTCTCTCCTCTATTCTAACTGCCTTTCGCCATACATACACCCACACACTGTGGCAAGCTTCCAACCATTGAGCAGTCCTCCTTGCTCTCTATTTTTTCCTGCCCTTGTATATTAGTCTCATACTAGTTTAATATCACATTTTGAATATAGTCATTCTATATCTGTCCCTCTCCTGAATCATTTCACTCAGCATGATACTCTCCATGTCTCCATATTTGCTAAGAGTAATCCTTTCAGTTTTATAGCTGATTTTAAAATGTATTTAAAAATTTCCTATCCCAACATTTTCAATGAGATATTTCAAATATATAGAAAAGTTGTGGGAAAATAGTATAATGAATATATTATATCTTCCTCTTCTCCAACATTCTGGAATAATTAATCAACATACATTTTTCTCCTATTTCTGCTCCCTGTATCTACCTTTGACTGTTGTTTTTGTATAATACAACCCACACACTTTTTCTTGAATTTTTTGCAAGATAGAAAATCCCTTACATTTCACTCCTATTTGGACATACATTTCCTTAGAATAATGGTATATCATACAGAACCATTTTTGCTTTTCATGGCCTAAAATTTAAGATAATGTGTTATTATTAGTCAGCCCATGTGGAAATGTCCCAATATCTTAAAATATTTCATATAACTCAATACCCTATCATGTATGCCTTGTAATTTTTGTAGGAGGAAAGATTTATAGAAAATATGTGAAAACTGCAAAGGAGTGCTGCAAGTCTGTGTGCTTATATATCAGCTTAGCAAAGAGCAATGAATTGTAGATATGTAACAAGACACAAGTAAATGGATTTGAAGTTGTAGGCAGGATAGATTGAAGGAAGGTGAAAGTATGAGGAAAATGCCATGAGAAGTTAAGAGACAAATTGATCCAGTTTTAGTTGTCTTGAAGATTCACACAGTGCCACCTTCATTGATAAAAGTAATCTCCAAACCCTGGTACAGAGAAGGGGAAATAGAGGCAATTTCTCAAAGAAAATGTATACACTGCCTTTAGACAAATTGGGGAGAGTAGGAGAACTTTGCCTGGGTCTTTTTTCTTTGCATTTTCTTACAGTTCAAAATAATCTTTATTCTGAAGTGGAAATGAGTTATCTGCTATGGCATATCTGATTGCTTCAGTTTGTTTCTTCAGCATCTTTCAGCCTAAAATGACAGCTCTTTCAGACAAACCCAGTGTGATCTCACTTATCTATGGTCTATAGGAATACTGGATGAGGGAAATGTCTTGTAGTAGAGGGGGGTGTCTAAATCACCCTTGACTCCAGTTTATAAAGATAAATCAAGGTAGGGGGGAAGAAAATGGATAATAATGGGTGAACAGGTATCTGCACATCAGTTTTTACTGTTGATATGTGTGGGTGGTAGACCCACATACCCAAAACACAGAATCAAAAATACTGAAAATAATGGATGGACATGGAGAAGATTATGTTGAGCGAAATTAGCCAGAAGGGGAGAGACAGACCACAGAATGACTGCATTTATCTGCATAACATAAATATATATTTACATATTATGATACCAATATCCAAGGTCAAGTGAAACATATATCAGGAGGTCTTGTCAAAGGTGGAAATTATCACAAGCGTGTGGGGAGTCAGAGGCTAGGTAAGACAGAAAATGGAACAGTGTGCTAACAATTTTCGAGGGTACTAATGCCAACCTAGAACTGAGCATTAAATAGAGGCAAAAGATACACATGAAAACCCTTTAATGTATGTTCTATAATCCATAGTCTGGAGGGGAAGGAAAAGAGAAAGAGAGAGAAATGGAAAGAAATAAAGAACCTGCCATGGAGGAGGGCTGGGGGAAGGGGGGAGGGTACCGGGGGGCGTTGGTGGTGGGAGATGGGCACTGGTGGCGGGATGGGTGCTGGAACACTGTATGACCAAAATCCAAATAGGAACTTTTTTAATTGTATATCTTTGTAATTGTAAAAATAAAAAAATTTAAAAAAGAGATCTAAGCTGCAAGCCCGGCACACAGTAATGTGCCTGTCAGGTTGAAAGACAGGGGATGAAGTGGGATGGGGAGCCAGGACTGTCGGAACACTGGTGGCGGAAAGTTGACACTGGTGGTGGGATTGGTGTTGATATGTTGTTTCCTGAAAATCAACTATCAACAACGTTGTAAATCAGAGTTCTTTAAAAATTAAATATAAATATATCTAATAAAATTAGATATAAATATATCGAATAACATTAGATATATTTTATATTAAATATAAATATATCTAATAAAATGACAGCTCCTTTTCTTTAAAAATCTGATATGGTTTTGAAAGTACAGTATTATATCTTCAGGCGGTGGGTGGGGATCACGTCTATCAGTTTTTTTTCTGAATCCCTCTTGCCATACTATTTCACAACTATCTCAAGATCTAGGGCAGGGCTTCTTAAACTCTTTCCATTGCAACACTTTTGCCCTCAAAATACACCACATAGGCATATGCGGGCAGAAACTTATCAGTTTCAGAATGCAATCAATTTGGAATAAATTTTTTGGTTGGAGTTTATTCAGAGGTATTTCTTTATTGACCAAATTTTTTTGCAATGCCCCCACTCAGATGCATGGGGTATGATCTAAAGTTTATCTGCTAAAGTAAGGACAAGATATGAAAGTGCCTATCTTGGTTTTTGGAGACAATTTATATAGGGTGCTCTATGCATCCTGTTGTAGCAGGAGAAGCACAAGAAGAAAGAGCACTGCTGTCAAGAGTGCTAAGATTGACCCCATGATTAAGGTGACTGATCTTGAATAACAATGTCACATCTTTTTCAAATTAATAAATCATCTGATACCTTTAATATTTATTGATAATCCTTCCTTAATGCTTATACCTGGCTTGCCACCATTTCCAAGCCTGACACGACCTACATTTACTATGCTAGCTTTCGTCGATTTATGAAAAAGGAAAACTTTGCTTTTCCTCTTCCCCTCTATCTATTTCAGCATGTACATATTTCAGTACGAATCTTATTTATTCAATGTTAATAAGTGGATTAGTCATTGTTCTTATGAATATTCACCTTTACAAAATTTGACATGTGAGAGATTATTTGAAATTTCTCCCTAAGTACCCGGAATCTTCCAGATTTCTATTATAGTTTCCAAAGAGCCCTTTCCATACAGCCAGTCCTAGGGGAAATTTTGTTCTCACAATCTTTTGGCAGAATCACAAATACCTGTTTCCCTGAGTCAGAGAAGTAACACAACACGTGGGGCACTAGGCTTACTTGTTCCGGGCCCAGGTCTGATCCTTAACTCAGGGAACTTTTGGTTCCCTGAGTAAACCAGGAATGATGCCTGAGAACAGAGCCAGGAGTAACCCCTGAGCACCATCAGGAGTGGCTGAGAAAAATTTCTTAACTGTACATTAGTGTTCAAGCAAGGTTAAATTAAGCGTATCTGATAGAGGCTTTATGTGAACTACTTAATGGAAGATCTACCTTCCTATTCGTTCCAGTGCCTGTACTTCTGAATTTTTTGAACCAAAATCTTACCTGTACATAATCTATGCTAGTTTGCCAAGCAAATTAATGGTGCAAATAAGGTAATGGAAGACATTCTTAAGTGTACTTAAGGGAAGAAATTGTTTTTTAAAGATCTTAGCTCATTGTTTGCATGCAAATAGGTGCTATTAATTAGAAATGAGCCTTATCTAATTCATTAACGTAGGCCTAGTAGGACCTCTTCTTTAAAATCTCTGTTAGCAGTTTGTCAAGGAGCCGCTGGGGTCCCCAATAGTATCAGGACAAAAGTTCTCTTCTACGTCCAAAGACACCGAGGAACGGATGAAAACTCACAACTCTGGCACAGCTCTAAAAAGGCTTTTAATAGTACAAAAGCTCTTCCACAGCAATCCAATATAATGAAAGAACTATAGCTCTGGTCAAAATCAGACATACATGAGAGCCCAAGTCTCCACCAAAGAGGATCCTACCAGAAAGGAGTCCCACCAGAGTCCTATCAGAAAGGAGGCCTACCCAAAAAAGGGGCCGAATGCCTCAAGTCAGTCCCCTTATATACACCAAAGTAATCCTAACTGTTGACAGGAAGGGTCCTGTCAACAAAGAACCCCTAAACAGCTTCTAGATAGTAGAAGAGTGTAAGAGGTGGTGCCACACAGTATTATAGGTATAAACAAGGAGTATGCCAGGGACTAATCCCTTCTTCTATCACTATCACTATCTTCCCATTAATCATCTATTTGCTAGAGCGGGCACCAGTAATATCTCCATATGTCCCGTCTCATGCTAGTCAGAACCCAAAGGCATCCGCTTGCTCCAGGAACATAAAGAGCCTCAAACAATTATATTGGGTCACGGGAATGACCTAATATAAATGTTACTGGTATTTGGCATATCAAATACTACGAGCAACTTGCCAGGCTTGCCGTGCGGGTGGCATACTGTTGTAGTCACCTCTAAATAAAGCATTATTGATCGGAAGTCCGGATGTGGAAAATGGCGGGCCCCATGGAGTAGGGAATGGTGATCTGGCTTGTTGTGAGGCTCAGCTAGGGTGGCAGGCCAGGGCTAGAGCCCGTGATGCCTCCCGGGCACCTCACGAGCAACTGGGCACAGGGAGAGCAAGGGCAGCTCTGCCCCATACATAAAGAGATTATCTCTTTATGTAAAACACTGGAGAGAGAGGGGCAGGTATAAAGAAATATCTCTTAATTTCATGGGTTTCATGTAATCTAGATGGTTTCCACAAGGTTCTTCTTATTTATTATCTGCACCAGGGTGTTTCTGAGTATCTCGATCTCTGCATATTGATAGAGGTAAATTCGCCTGCGTGAGTGCAAACTAGTATGATCCTTCCTATAATCTTAAATGCTAGTCTCACAGCGTAGCCAGGGTGGCAGTCTCCTAGTAAATTCTAACTGTCCCACGCTGGGTGCAGTGGGTATAAAGAGGAGCTGTGCCCAATCTAGATAACATATAAGTCTTAGTAGATGTATAATAAGTCAGAAGTTATTCAGAGTCAAGGTGACTTTTGTAACTGCCACACCCTCTATCAGTGTTTACATGAAGAGATCTCATTAGAATGAACTTTGGTTTAAGAACATGTAAATAGATTAAGCTGTGAGTAAAGTTCCCAACCTAGCTAAGCCTGACATCCAACAGCAGTTCATGGTACTATATGTGCTTCTTGCAAGACAACAGTTTTCTCCTTAAGACTTCTTTGATTTTGCCTTTTCACTAATTCATACTTCCCTAGAAAGCGGTGTTATGTCCAGCACCTTATTTCCTCCAAAATGAGAATGGAAAATTGTGACATAGTTCAAATGCCTCTTTACAGTATATACCATACTTGAAGCATTCCCATCTTAGCCATGGGAA
>JAJIBD010037528.1:0-16444 GCA_021461705.1 Cryptotis parvus
AAATCTAGGAATCTCAGTACATTGGAATCTGAAGCAGGAGCCTACTGCCAGAACCAAGTCACTCAAACTTTTCAGGCCCACATTGCCAGAATTGGACCCTGATTGTCACTACAGACATCTTAAACAAAATAAAAAATATATACAAGTGATTCTCAAGAATCCTCCTGTCTGACATGCCATAAAAATACAACTATTCCTTGCTTTGCCTCCATTTCCTATTCCCTTTACTCACCTGGACAAGTATTCTGAGTGTCTCTGAATATATGCATCACGAACTATAATTTTTAAATGTCTATCAATTTTGGAAAAGCATGAAAGAAAGTTGAGAATAACCCAAGTACTCCCAAAAACATGCAACCTCATCACTTGCTCCATTGGCATGACTCCTGGCATGAATTTCGGCCTACATTTTCACACTGGTGCATTAGGTTCAATGCCTGTTCTCTCTTGATCCTGGTAGAGAGTTGGCCCTCTGTTAGTCTCAATTAAACTTCTGGTGTATGATTTCTAGACAGAAAACATCTCCTTGAGGGAGTGTATTTTTACCGGTTGTAAAGAATGCTGAATGAGACTTTGATTTGAAGTTGTGTTTAAACTGTGAATAACCTAGTAGATTAATCATTATTTTCTGTCGTAAAACTAGAACTAGGTGTTCATTGTCAGAAAAATAAGCTTTGCCTTAAGACAACAATATAGTAATATGATATAATACTTAGGGGATTCATTGATTATGAATGATTGCATGTTTTAAAAATATTTCAAAGCTGTGTAGAATTTAAAAATGGATTTCTGTAATTAAGGGAATAAAATTGGGTGAAGTTTAACATTTAGTTTGGTAAATCTGTTGTCATCTTCCTTTTAGCTGTGAGACGCTAACTCTAAAAAGTACTCACGCATAGTTTTCCCTTCCTAAAAGCTAATCATATTCTGTTGCCTTTAAGCTTTGCCAACCGTACCTCGGAATAGATCATACACTGTAAATAGCTTTTTTAGATTAAAAATCTAAGCAAATTTTTACCACATCAATGAGGTTTCACTACAAAATTAAATTAAAAAACTGAAGATTCTGACTTAGGTTTCTATGTATTTTTATATTCGTAATTCCAATGATTTCAAAATATTGCTTTTATTCTTAATTCCAGGCTCTATAGTTCTTATAGGGAAAGAAAGAAGTAAACTCAAGCAGCTTCTGCAGGTAGCTCTTGGATTGTAAAATCACTGTAACCATCGGCCAGGAAGTAGCTGGAACTAAGATCAGAAATGGCAGAGCAAAGCAGAGAGCCTCTGTGGGGAACAGCTTTAGTTTATAATATAAACGTTAAAGAAGAGGGTTCTTTGTTACTAACAAAGTACATTCAGGAAGGCATTTACTCTATAATCTTTCCACTCTATGGCTCTTCCTCCCCAAACCAGCATTACAATATCCCCTTGAAGCTTGTTCAAAAATTTCATGCTCTCTCGCAGATCCAGATTCAATATTTCCACCAATTTAAAAATGACCCCCCAGAATAACTAGTGCACGCTCTTCTCATGCATATTTAATATAAAGCTCCAGAATAGGCTGCAGTTGTGGACACCATGGGTGATGACAAGCAACAGTGTAGCCAATAATCTTCATCGTTCTGCTTCCTAATCTCTGTGTTTTAGCTAAAAATATTCATTTGTTGTCTGGCTGTGTGGAGTTAGCCGGTTCCACAACCATACTAATCTTTTCAGTAGTAGCTCATGCTGCTGATAGTGTCTCTTGCCCACTATCCAACTCTAGTTTAAGCCCCGAGACTCGTCTTCTAGACTCTTAACTATGTAAAATCTATTGATCAGTTTCAAATTAATAATAGCATAAAACTAGCTCAGAATTCCTAGAAGCAGAGTTGTAGGTCTGACAAGTCTGCATTTAAATAGAGATGTTTTCTGTTGTCTTTACACTGACATGCGTAAACCACTCAAAAGCCAAATTCTCTCTCTTTGTGACTCAGTACTCAGCATCAGGGATGTAATCACCTCCCTAAACAAGTTCTTTCCTGAATGAAAGCCTAAAAATATATTTCTGATCTTTCCTGCAGGTCACTTAGCTTCCTGTCTTTGAACATCCATAGACCTTCCATAGAAAGACTCAATGATTTTAAAGTTCTAGTTGTCAAAATCCTCTCCCGATCACCATTTGGCACCATCCAGTTTCGACGCGTAATACTTACTGAAAGCTTGGTTTTCTATCCCACTACATATAATAAACATTGTTTCTTTACAATTGTGTACGCTAAGTTTGGTTAAATGGCAGTGCTTCTGAATTCAGAAAATTGAACTTATTTCCTTTGCCCTATAAGGTTGGCTAGCATTTAATACTAATGCACACCCCATGTTTCCCTCCTACTCCTGGGCCTTTTAGACATAATTCATGTGTTATCTCTCAATAGATCTTCTAGGAAACCTTGCATGCACCTCAGAGGCTCTACTAAAGATTAGTTTCACAATTATGGTTTCAGGGCATATGCTCTCTGACCTCTGGCGATTTATATAAAAAGGATTTACACCATGGAATGTGGTGTACTCGTTAATAAGCCATGTCTATCAAATGCAAATTCAGTAATTTCATTGCTAAAGAGCACAATGAGTACCATAATAGTGGTCTCTCATCTCTTATGACCTGACATGAGCCTGGCTCGGAGTTCTTTATGTTCCTGGAGCAAGCAGGTGCCTTTGGGGCCCCACTTGCATGAGACAGGACATATGGAGATGTGCCATTGGTGCCTGCTCTGGGCAAATCGATGATGAATGGGAAGACAGCGACAGTGACACGTAAGAAGTGGATAAAATTTACTCAGATTCTTAGTTGTAAGAATCCACACATGCTTGAGGTCGCACACTCACACCCAAAAGAGCTCAGGGCATCCCGGCTGGATAGTTGCTCCCCTTATATTTGACATAGTTTTTGCTATCTGGGAGGTATTTTTGTATTGGGAAATGAATTGACCTAATATGGATTATGATTTGATTGGTGATGCCTTTTTAATTGCTAAAATTATCCAGAAAAGCTAGTTTTCCAAAATAATCTTTACATAAAATCTATGTAAAACAAGTGTATGTGGAATGAGAGTGTGGTGAAGTTTTTACTAAGTCTCTATATTGTTGTGCCAATCATTCTACTTGGCAATCATGTACTGACTCTGCAATGTACTCTGGTACAGATCATGGCTGTAAGGGAAATGATAAGTGAATTTGGGAGACACCAAACTACATTTAGCAGGAAAGCGTTTCATAGATTATTCTATCAGCAACACAAGGACTTTTATGTCTCTAGGTTTAAAAGTGGTAGTTATTCCTTAAATCCTTTTTCCTTTAAACTTCATATTTTAATAATTTATAATGCTTTCAATATAAAGAGAATTATTACTACTTCTCCTTCATGGTGAAAAACATTTTCGCCCATCTGTCACAATAGACTGTAATGGAATTATTTTTTGATGCCCAAGCATTTGAAAGTAGAAACAAAAAGTAGAAAATACTGATACTATTTAATGACTCAAAAAGATACTCTGGAAGACTTTATGGATTTTTTTAAATGGTCCCTGCCTCCTCAAATTCCGAGAATTTTTAAAAATACTGTCACTGAATGCTGTTCGTTATTTCCTTCTATCGACAGCCTCGGCATGAACCTAAATACTTTTTCCACGCTTAAATTTTGCAACACTTCATAGAATTATTATATGAAATAGTGTAAGTACAAGAAATCGAAACTGCTCTGTGAAGATTTCTAACCAATCTGATTTGTAGGGCATTATAATATCATCCTTTCTAGCTGATAAGCTTTACAAAAACAAAAACCGGCGCTGAACCCTTGAGGTGCATTTACTGACGCAGAAAGGTGGCTCTTGACTGGTTGTTTCCTGCAGATATGGAAAACTGTGGGTTTCATAGAGGAAAACTTTCTTTCGAGTTTCTTCATTGCTCCTTCTCCCGGAAGAAAAAGACAAGTTAGCATTTTTACCTCTATTCTCAAAGGACCGGCTTCATTTTTGCTTTCCCCTTTGGTATTCAAGCAACCCTCAGGATGATGTTTGACAGAGGCAACCTGTTATCGGAATACCAGTAGCTGTATATGAAAGTCCATTCGGTCAGTCCTCCAAAACAGATGCTACTTTATACTACGGGAAAAAACTGAAGTTTTGAATCTACGGGTGGCAGGGAACCCGCTGGGCAGACCTTAAAGGAGGTAGGTGACAGACAAAATCAAAAAAATTCTCCTAAAATTGTAGCAGGTCAGTTGTTTAGGATGGTCGCAAAGATCGTCGTGAAGGGACACAGAATCAGGTGATAGCATTAACATTTAGGATCCACTCCCACGGTAAACCAAAGTATTATTCTTTGCTCATTGTAATATATAAAGTGGTATTTGCTAATTTAAACAGGCAGTGTTTGCCTGCTATTTTAAACTTTCAAGTTTGTTTTTAGATTGCACACGCATTGTTTGAAATAGGCGCATCTTTGATAAACCTCGTGGTTAAAAGGTGAAAGCTCCATTACAAAGGTGAGAAAGCGAAAATTGAAAACAAAATAGTTTGTGGAAAATGCTGCTTTATATTTTTAATAGCTCCAAGAATAACTATCATACTGAAAGGCACAATAGTAAAGTATTTACTTTACTTCCACTACATTTATTGCCATGACTCGGTAAAGGGAAACTAGGATGCAAAAAACTCTCAAATATAAAGGGGGAAGTGAAACCTAAGAGTGGTTATTATTGAATACAGTATTTTTAGTGTTTTTATTTTATTTATTTATTTTTTTATTTTTTATTTATTTATTTTTTTGCTTTTTGAGTCAAGCTAACCTGCTGCTCTCAGGGGTTACTCCCACCTGCACTCAGGAATTACCTACGGTGCTCGGGGACCATATGGGATGCCAAACAAACTCCAGGTCTGCATTGGCTGGCTTCATGATGCAGCAAACGCCTCCACCTGGCTGATCTGTATCACCCCGGCCCCTATGGTTTTATTATACCACCATGAGATATATGCCAATTACAAAACTGTTCTCGTGATTTGATGCTTTCGCCATTCATCTTTTAACTTTCCCTTGGAATGTGTTGTGAGCCAAGTGGCTGCTAAGTTGCAGTTGGTACAGCATTTCATAAATGGCATTTTGTGTTATGCTTTGGGGTGTTGATGAAATGATTCTCTTTTTCATAAGTGAGACTGTAATCTTCTCTTATTTATCAAATGAGACTATTGTTATGGAACAATGAAAACTCACCTGTGTTTTCATGCACCCTGTTCTCTACCTTTCCCATATTAAATAGATGGATTTTGGCCGCAGAAAGGAACAACTCAATTCATGCAAATTCTAATGAAGGTGTTTTAGAACTTTACAAATTATGTCCATTCTCTTTGCCTACCTCCTCCTCTCTCGCCTCCTGTTCTATTACATTGTCTAGAAAGTTAATGGAACAAAAACTCCAGTACAAATGGTGAATTTAGCTGACCTATACAAATACATACACACACCTACATACATCTCCATATATACAGTTAAATTAAAATCTGAAGATACCCTAAGATCATTTTCAGCCTAAAGCTTGGTTTAGAAAATATTTTAACTTCTTAAGTTA
Source organism: Cryptotis parvus (assembly GCA_021461705.1). Lineage (NCBI taxonomy): Eukaryota > Metazoa > Chordata > Mammalia > Eulipotyphla > Soricidae > Cryptotis > Cryptotis parvus. Next base: position 5,606 of record JAJIBD010037528.1, read on the forward strand.
GGACACATAAAATGATTTTGTAGTTAAGTACTTTGCTATGTGTAAGCTATATGCTTGGTTTTACAATAACATCAATTATATACACACTGTCTCATTTAAATGACTATTAGGTTTATAGAATAAACTTAAACCTATATTGCTTAATTAGGGACTCAATTCAGTCGTAGCAAGATATTAAATTGAAAAAGACAAGGAAAAAGTTTAAAATAACTGCATGATATACATACATACATACATATGTCTTTGATAGCAGATAAAGTAGATTAAATTGAAAATTATTTTTGTTTATACATTTCTCCTTTTAAAAATTTTATAGTATTTTGTGTAAATTACCCTCTTGATTCCTTCCTATATTCCTGTTTAAGTAGCAATATACCAGTAAGTTTAAAGTAAGAAGCCACAGAGCAAACCAATATCAGCGCGGTCAGTCATTTCAACATCCAGACTTCATAGTTCCATCCAAGTGAAAACCTGATCTACCCTTAAGTTTCTGTGTAAAATGCTTGAGTTGAGAGCCTACCGAGACCATACTACTCCACCGGTAAAGTCTCGGCACAAGCTACTCGCGTTTTATTTACTTGAGTAGTAGAAGCCGTAAAACCAGTAACAATTATGGACCTTGTGTTCCATGACCTGAGAATATGTCAGTTCCTCCTGTCCCTAAGAGTATGATGCCTCAAGCCACCTCCTGTTTGTGTTATAGATTCACAGAGATGTGTTACTAGTGTCCACCGCGAACAAATCGATGAACAATGGGAAGACAGTGATACAGTGATAGTGGTTCCACTTTCTAATTCTCCTGTAGAAAACTAGTTAATTTTACCTCCTTCAAAACGCTGTAATTAATTCTGAAAATGAATCTAGGGTAGACCTGGTTCTTACTAAATAAGCTTCTAAATTTAGATGTACCTATGTTGATAGAAGTAAAGGTATACGCTGACTTGTTGAGATATATTATACGTAATTAGGTTAACTACAGTTAGGGATTCAGCCTCCCACTGTTGAGAAAAATTTTCTTCCATTTCAATATTGACCTCCATTTTATATTGCACCTTTGTGCATTAAAAACAAGCCTCACTTCCCAGAGTTTTTTTCTAAACCTCAGCTTTGAAGTTGTTCACTTCTACACTACGCTTTAATAATATAAAACGTTAGCATATTTGGGTAAAGGTAATGAAGGGATCCGTTTGTACATTCTTTCTCGTATTTCGTCTACAGAATTCTGAATATATGTTATATATAGTTAGACCAATAGAGCCAAGTAGTTTCTAAGCAATTAACACCAACTGCAAATCAAATATTTTCTTTTTGTTATTTTTATTTTTTGTTATAGCACAGTGAGATGTACAGTTACAAAGATATCTAGGCGTAATCGGCCCCATTCATACATTGTTCCAGCACCTATCCCTTCCTAAAGCCCCTTCCCACCACCAATGTCCCTAAATTCCTCTCCTCTCCCCAGCCTCTATAGCAGGAATTTATCTTCCCTCCTTTCTCTCTTCCCTTCTCTCTCTCTGTTCTCTAGTCTCCTTTTTTAATTTTTATTATTCCATGTGAGATGAGAGAGGTAAAGGATGATCATAATTGTCTCTACAATACAGTGTTCCAGAACCCATCCTCCACCAGAGCAACTCCCCACTCACCCACCCCAAACACACCCACACCAAACCCTCCTGCTCACGCCCTACAGTAAGTACATTTTACTTTCATCTATTTGTCTATGTCCTATATTTACCAATATCTCTTCTACAATTTGTAGCAGCTTGTACATGGATTACGAATAGTGTATGATGTCTCTATCTGTATTATTTAATAGTGAGTTTTAGGTCATCTGATCACTTGATCACTTGAATCCCGTTATTCATCGATTTGCTCGAGCAGGCGCCAGTAACATTTCCATTGGACCCTACCACGTGCCAATGTAGCCCAATGGCATCTGGTTGATTCAGGAATATGAAGAGCCTCAAAACCGCTCCTTCAGGGTCTTAACAAGGAAGGTCTGACCATCTTTGTAGGTGGGCGGCCACGTGATCTTTGACATCCCGGGGGATCCAGTCGGTAACGGCTCTTAGTCCAGCGGTTGTTCCAAATCGCATTACATGTCCAGCCCATCTGATTTTCGATGCCTTGGCAAACGAGACAGCATCCCTGATTCTGGAATAGCGACGGAGGTCAGAACCCCGGGATTCCTTCACTCACTTGAGTGAGACGTGATATTCCAAGCATAGCTCTTTCTGATGCCTCTCTGGGAGACCCCAATTTAGCATTCCCATCCTCTTTGTAGGCCCAGGTCTCGAGGCTTATGTTAATGCAGGGAGAACGGTAGAGTCGAAGAGATGTGCCCGAAGCCGGGAGGTTCTTTGTCCTTTTTAGCTATTTCTTCGATGCCTTTGAAGGCATTCCATGCTGCTTCTCTCTCCTCCCGCGCAGTTCAGGTCTTAGGTCACCCATCATGCCGGACTTCTCACCTAGGTACACTAACTGCAAAAATCAGAGATGTTTGTCTCATTGAGAGTGAATGGGGCCTCAGAGAGAGTTTGAGTGTGATATCCTAATCCCTTATTCCCCATAACTCTCCAGTTTGGATGCAAATAGATTGGAACATTAAAGCGTACAAATGAGAAAGATCCGGAAAAGCCACCTGGTCCTAAGATAGCATTGAGTTTAAGATTAACCTCACTGGGCTGGAGAGTGAACACGGTGCGCTTCCTGGCGCCACATTGATATCAGGGCTCTGTCTCGGCAGGTTGACTGTGGCGCTGGGCTCCAGGTCACATGACTGAGTCCAGGGTTGGGGACTGGGTGGAGGTCCCCCCAAATGGAGGCCCCCAATCCTTAACACGAGTTCCAGCAAGCATGGCCACCTGCATGCCGATCAGGCCAATAAATATTTTCTGAGCCCTACAATTAACATCACAAGTATTGGAAGACCATAATCAAGAAACTATTGATAATATAGTGGCATCGCTTTTATACTTCACGCAGAAGGTAGAAGGAAATAGATGAAAGCATAAAAAGACAAATTGGACTACAAAAAAATTTAATTTGCGTTTATGCTTAAGTCGGAAATGTTGTAATGTGATGCTCAGGGGTTTCCTAGTCTTCAAACATTCAGGAATCACTCTGGGGATGCCCAGAGATCATATAGGATTCCTTGGGAAACCAGAGTTGGCTCATCTGCTTGTAATGCAAGCCTTCCGGCCCAATGTATACCACCTCCAGCCCAAAATTTGTATATTTTTATCTGTTTAAATTAGAATGTGAATGTATGCAATCAAAGCAAAATAAACAGTCCAGGAGCTCTTCTACACCCGTACTTTGAAACCCTTCAAAGAGTCAGAAAAGGTTCACTGTATCACTGTCTTCCCGCTCATCATTGATTTGCTCGAGCGGCCCCAGTAATACTCTATGTCCTGTCTCATGCTAGTAGAGCCTAAGGGCATCTGTTGCTCCAGGAACATAAAGAGCCCTCAATCCATTCTGAAATGAGGTCTGTAATTGTTACTGGTATTTGGCATATCAAATACAACATGGGTAGTCTGCCAGGTCCTCCGCTTCGTAGCATACTCTTGTAGTCATCTCTAAGTCCAAAAATTATATGAACCTTTGGGAAGTTATTTGATGCTGCACGAGACGGCTGTGATAGGCTGGTCTGCTCGAGGAGTCCTAATGAGAGACAAGTAAAGATGTGGAAAATGGAGGCCTCTTATGGAGTAGGGAGTCATCCGGCTTGTTAAAAAGGCTCTGCTGGGGTGGCGAGCCAGGGCTGATCCCGCCATCCCTCCTGCGCCGGAGCAGCTGGGCACAGAAGCCAGTAGCAGCTCCGCCCCATGTCTGTGAGTCTTAAAGGTTGGGCAATCAAAATAAAAGAAGTAAATTTCAGAAAAAATTTTAAAACGGCAGCGCATCAATCACTTTACTGGAAAAAATGAAATATAACATATAGTCATTATTTATGCAATGCCAGGTGGAATCTTTTCTAGTTGCCTCAATTATGTAGCCTCAGAAAACTAGTTAATATCTGTATTTTTCAAGCAAGATGGTAGTTACATTTAATACTGGATAGGGCAACAAAAATACAATTTAAAACAAATACATTACGAGATGAAAACCCAGGAGGATATTAAGAGAAATCACATGGTAAGGTAAATGTAAAGTTAAGCTTGAGCCAGTTTATTGATAGACCCAGTGAGTATCATTGAACTTGAGTGTGGACAATATTGCATTTTTATTTTCATTATCCACTCAACTGAAACTGAACATGCCCTTCCATTTGAAAGTGGGCAACTAACTGGAAAGAATGTTACTCAAATCTCAAATATGTTCATACATCATTCGAGAGAGCTATGAAATCTTAAAACTGCTTCATGATAAATCACTCTCCAGAACTAGCTATAGCTATTAGCCGCCCTCCATAAATTAGCTAATATATATGATTTCATGTATTTGGTGTCATGAAGTTTTTCTTCAAATAGCTTAGAATTTATTAGGAGAATACGGCCCCTTTTAGCCCTGTATACTCTTTATTTGGACTTTCTAGTATTGAAAGAGAGCTACAGAGAACAAATGAAAACCACATTCTGAAATGGTGTTCCAGATCACAAGGGAATCAGAGGGTTCCGAGGAAAAACAGGTGATCTTATTTATGTCTATAAGTGAAAGAGCTGTCCATTTATCTAAAAGGCACAGACTTTCGTTCTTCTTAGGTAGATAATTTTACTCCTTTTAATGAGAAGTCACCATCATGTACCTTTTTCTGGAACAGTCAAGAAGATTTATCATTCGACAGATGCCTATAGACAGGTTCTGGATATGGGATTGCTGGATAACTTGATGAAGGGCTTTTACTGAGATTAATGTTGAGTTGATAAAAGATTGAATTGAGAAAAGGAAGCAAGGTGTAGAGATGTAGAATCAAAATTGAAATTCTTGAGTAATAGTCCATAAACAGGTGCAAATGCTCAGATAAAAAAAGACATCTCCTCCCTATTGACAAAGTGATAGTAGTTGCCCATTTTCACAGATAAGATAATTGTCATGTGAGTATGTATCAAAGAGCATGTTTTAGTTTAAAAATTATTCTCGAATTGAATCACAGTGAGATACTTAGTTGAAAAGTTGTACCTCTAACTAGTTTCAAAAGAGAAATAAATTCAGCACTTTCTTCAGTGCATTCTCCCCACCACCAGGTCCCGAAGTTAAATCCTGCTGCCCCTCCTTTCTTTATAGGCACTTCCCCCTCTCCTCCTCCTCCATCTTCCCTCTCCCTCTCCTTCATTTGGGCATTATGCTTTGGATTACGAAAATAATATAATGGGGGTATATCCCTTTACCTACTTTCTTTACCTACTTTTTGACACTGTTTCTGGCCAAAGTGATCATTTCCAACTAATATGGTCTATTGGTCTCTCCCTCTATTCTAACTGCCTTCGAAATACATTACACTCATCACACTGTGGCAAGCTTCCAACTCATTGATGGAGTCCTCTGTTCTATTCTTCCCTCCCAGTATGTTAGTCTCATAATAGTTTAATATCACATTTTGGAAATATAGCTCTCCTCATTCCCATATTTGTCCCTCCTCCTGAATCATTTTCAATTAGCATGATATTCCTCCATGTCTCCATATATTTGCTAAAGAGAAATCCTTTCAGCTTTATAGCTGATTTTAAATGTATTTAAAAAATTCCTATCCCAACATTTTCAATGAGATATTTCAAATATATAGAAAAGTTGTGGAAAAATAGTATAATGTAATATGGTTAGATCCTCTCCTCTTCTCCAACATTTTCCTGGAATAATTAATCAACATACATTTTTTCCCTCACTTCTTCATCCCTGTATCTAGCCTTTTACCTGTTGTTTTGTAATAATACAAATTCTCAAGAATTTTCTCTGAATTCTTACAAGATAGAAAATCCCTTGGCATTTCAACTCCTATTTGGGACATTATATATCCTCCTTAGAATAATATAGTATCATACAGAACCATTTTTTGCTTTCTCATGGCCCAAAATTTAAGATAATGTAAAAGTAAATATTGTCAGCCCATGTGGAAATGTCCCCAATATCTTAAAATATTTCATATAACTCAATACCTCATCATGTGACGCCTTGTAATTTTGTAACGGAGGAAAGATTTCAGAAAAAATATGTGAAAACTGCAAAGGAGGGCGGACCAGTCTGAGTGCTTATATATCACTTAGCAAAAGCAATAGAATTGTAGATATGTAACAAGATACAAGTAAATGGATTTAAGTTGTAGGTAAGATAGATTGAAGGAAGCGTGGAAGAGTGAGGAAAATGCCATGAGAAGTTAAGAGACAAATTGATCCAGTTTTAGTTGTCTTGAAGATTCACACACAGCCACCTTCATTGATAAAAGAATCTAAACCCTGGATACAGAGAAGGGAGGAAATAGAGGTAATTTCTCAAAAAAAAAATGCATACACCCCTTTAGATTGCAACTGGGGAGAGTAGGTGGAGAACTTTGCCTGGTCTTTTTCTTTGCATTTTCACGGTTCAAAACAATAATATTCTCTTGTTACTGAATGGAAATGAGTTATCTTGACTGATGCATTCTTTTGCTTCAGTTTGTTTCTTCAGCATCTTTCAGCCTAAAATGACAGCTTTCAGACAAAACCCAGTGATCTCACTTATCTATGGTCTATAGAATACTGATGAGGAAATGTCTTATAGTAGAGGGGGTGCTCCAAATCCACCCTTACTCCAGTTTATAAAGATAAATCAGGTAGGGGTAGAAAAAAATGGATAATAATGGGTGAACAGGTATCTGCATATCAGTTTTTTACTGTTGATATGTAGTTGGTGACCACATACCCAAGCACACAATCAAAAATACTGAAAATAATGTGATGGATATGGAGAAGATTATATTGAGCGAAATTAGCCAGAAGGGAGAGAGAGACACAGAATGACTGTGATTTATTGCATAACATATATATATTTACATATTATGATACCATCCAAGGTCAAGTGAAATGATATATCAGAGGTCTTGTCAAAGGTGGAAATTATCACAAACGTAGGAGTCAGAGGCTAGGTAAGACAGAAAATGGAACAGTGTGCTCAACAATTGTCGAGGGTGTACTAACGCCAACCTAGAACTGAGCATTAAATAGAGGCAAAAGATACACATGAAAAACCTTTAATGTATGTTCTATAATCCATAGTCTGGAGGGGAAGGAAAAGAGAAAGAGAGAGAAATGGAAAGAAATAAAGAACCTGCCATGGAGGAGGGCTGGGGGAAGGGGAGGGTACCGGGACGTTGGTGGTGGAGATGGGCACTGGGTGGATGGGTGCTGGAACACTGTATGACCAAAATCCCAAATAGGAACTTTTTAATTGTATATCTGTAATTGTAAAAATAAAAAATTTAAAAAGAAGATCTAAGTGCAAAGCCCCCGCACACAGTAATGTGCCTGCCAAGTTGAAAGACAGGGGTGTGAAGTGGGATGGGAGCCAGGACCTCCTAACACTGGTGGCGGAAAGTTGACACTGGTGTTAGGATTGGTGTTGATATGTTGCCTCCTGAAAATCAACTATCAACAACGCTAGTAAATCAGAGTCTTTAAAAATTAAATATAAATATATCTAATAAAATTAGACATAAATATATCGGATAATATTAGATATATTTTATATTAAATATAAATATATCTAATAAAAATGACAGCTCCTTTCTTTTAAAAAATCTGATATGGTTTTGAAAGTACAGTATTATATCTTCAGAAATGGGTGGGGGATCACGTTTATCAGTTTTTTTTTCTTAGAATCCTCTTGCTATACTATTTCACAACTATCTCAAGATCGAGGTGGAGGCTTCTTAAACTCTTTCCATTGCAACACTTTTTGCCCTCCAAAATACACCCCATAGGTATGGCGCGGGCAGAAACTTATCAGTTTCAGAATGCAATCATTTGGAATAAATTTTTGGTTGGAGTATTCAGAGGTATTTCTTTATTGACCAAATTTTTTGGTATGCCCCACTCAGATGGCCATGGGGGAAGATCTAAAGTTTATCTGTCAAAGTAAGTAGAATAAGATATGAAAGTGCCTATCTTGGTTTTTGGAGAGAATTTAATAGGTGTTCTATGAAAGATCCTGTTGTAAAGCAGGAGAAGCACACAAGAAGAAAAGAGCACTGCTGTCAAAAGCTACATTCTCGACCCCACGATTTAGGTGACTGATCTTGAATAACAATGCTCACATCTTTTTCAAATTAATAAATCATCTGATACCTTTATATTTATTGATAGTCCTTCCTTAACGCTTTATACCTGTTTGCCACCATTTCCAAGCCGCCACATAACCTACATTTACTGTAAGCTTCGCCCATTTTATGAAAAGGAAAAACTTTGCTTTCCTCTTCCTCTTTTATCTATTTTTACATGTACATATTTCAGTACGAATCTGGTTTATTCAATGTTAGAATAAGTGGATTGGGGTCATTGTTCTTATAATATTCACCTTACCAAAATTTGACATGCAGAGATTATTTGAAATTTCTCCATAAGTACCTCCCGGAATTTCCAGATTGTATTATAGTTTTCAAAGAGCCCTTCCATGCAATCAGCGTCCTAGGGGGAAATTTGAGACTCACAATCTTCTGGCAGAATCACAAATACCTGTTTCCCTGAGTCAGAGAAGTTTAACACGACACTAGGGCAGAAACAAGGGCATACAGTCCCGGGGCTCCCAAAAAAAGTCTGACCTCTAACTCAGGAACTTTGGTTCCCTGAAGTAAACCAGGAATGATGCCTGAGAACAGAGCCAGAGTAACCCCCCTGGAGCACCATCAGGAGTGGCTGAGAAAAATTTCTTAACTGTACATTAGTGTTCAAGCAAGGTTAAATTGCCGTATCTGATATAGAGCTTTTGTAAATAGTTAATGTAGAAGATCTACCTTCCTATTCGTTCCAGAGCCTGTACTCTGAATTTTTGAACCAAAATCAAACCTGTACATAATCTATGTTAGTTTGCTAAGTAAATTAATGTGTAAATAAGGTAATGGAAATAGACATTCTTATGTACTTAAGGGAAGAAATTGTTTCTTTAAAGATCTTAGCTCATTGTTTGTATGCAAATAGGGTGCTATAATTAGAAATGAGCCTTAGCTAATTCATTAACTTAGGCCTAGTATGACCTCTTCTTAAAAATTCTGTTAGCAGTTTGTCGGGAGCCCTGGGGTCCCTAATACAGGTATCATGACAAAAGTTCCCTCTTCTACGTCCAAAAAGACACCGAGGAACGGATGAAAACTCACAATCCTGGCACAGTTCTCTAAAAGTTTTAATAGTACAAAGCCCTTCCACAGCAATCCAATATAATGACAGAATCTAGCCCTGGTCAAAATCAGACAAACATGAGAGCCCAAAGTCTCCTACCCAAGCAGGATCCCACCAGAAAGAGAGTCCCACCAGAGTCCTATCAGAAAGCGAGGCCTACCCAAAGGGGCAAGAATGCCTCTAAGTCAGTCCCCTTATATACACCAACCAATCTATTATTGACTGGAAGGGTCCCGTCAACAAAGAACCCTAAACAGCTTCTAGATAGTAGAAGAGTGGTGAAGGTGGTGCTCACACCAGGTAGTGGGTACAAACAAAGGAGTATGCTAGGGACTAATCCTCTCTTCTTTATCATCACTATCTTCCCATTAATCATCTATTTGCTAGAGCTGGCACCAGTAATATCTCCATATGTCCCGTCTCATGCTAGTAGAACCCCAAAGGCATCCGGGTCTACCCAGAACATAAAGAGCCCCAAATACTCTTATATTAGTCACTGGAATGACCCAATATAACACAAAACAGGCTTTGCATGATCAAATACTACACGAGAGCTAGCCGCTTGCCGTACGGGTGGCATACCGTTGTAGTCACCTCCAACAAAAGCATTATTGATACGAAGTCCGATGTGGAAAAAATGGCGGGCCCCATGGAGTAGGGAATGGTGATCTGGCTTGCTGTGAGGCTCAGCTAGGGTGGCAGGCTCAGGGCTAGAGCCCGGGATGCCTCCCCTGGCACTCCACAGCAACCAAGCGCAGGGAGGGTAAGCGCAAGCATTTGTCCCATACATAAAGAGATTTATTCTTCAGTAAAACACTGAGAGAGAGGGGTGCAGGAGCTAAGAAATATTCTCTTACTCTCATGGGTTTTATGTAATCTAGATGGTTTCCACAAGGTTCTTTTCTTATTTATCTGCACCAGGGTGTTTCTGAGCATCTCGATTCTAGTATATTGGATAGGGTAAACCCGGCTCGAGTGAGTGCAAACTAGTATGATCCTTCCTATAATCTTAAAATGCTAGTCTCAACGAGCCAGGGTGGTAGTCTCCAAGTAACCTCTAAAACTGTCCTGTCACTGGGTGCAGTGTAGCAAAAGAGTGAGCTGTGCCCAACCTAGATAAGATATAAGTCTTAGTAGAAGTATAATAAGTCAGAATTGTCAGAGTCAAAGGTGACTTTTTGTAACTGCCACACCCTCTATCAGTGTTTACATGAAGAGAGATCTCACTAGAATGAACTTTGGTTTAAGAACATGTAACATTGCTGTGAGTAAAGTTCCCAAACCAGCTAAGCCTGGCATCCACAAAGCAGTTCATGGTATTATATGTGCTCTTCGCAAGACAAAGTTTTCCCTTAAGACTCCTTTTGATTTTGCCTTTTCACTAATTCATACCTCTCTCCCCTAGAAAACGTCATATGTCTAGCACCTCATTTCCTCCAAATGAGAATGGAAAATTCAGACATAGTTCAAATGTCTCTTACAAGAGAATATATACACATACTTGAAGTCACTCCCATCTTAGCTATGGGAA
>JAJIBD010037529.1:0-16122 GCA_021461705.1 Cryptotis parvus
AAATGGGGCTAGATGAAACTAAGAAGTTCATACACCTCTAAAGAGACAGTACAAGATACAAAGACAGATCACTGAATGTGATAAAAATTATTTACCCAGTAGTCATCTTAACAGGGGTTAGTATCAAAATTATTTAAGAAACTGGTAGACCTTTACAAAAAAATACAATCCTATCAAAAATGGGGATAAGAAATGAACAGAGACTTTCTTGAAGAAGAAACTCAAATGATCAAAAGGCTCATGAAATAATGCTCTGCATCACTACTCATCAGACAGATGCAATTCAAAACAATGAACATCATCTCTCACCACAGAGACTGGCACACATCCAGTAGAATAAGAATACACAGTATAAGTGCAGATGTGTTGAAAAATGAGTTTTCTTCATTGTTGGTGGGAATGTCGACACATTTAGCCTTTTGGAAAACAGTATGGACATTTCTCCAAAAAAAAAAACCCTAGAAATTGAGTTCCCATTTAACCCAGTTTTATCACTTCTGGGAATATACCCTAGGGGCCCAAAAAGACAGTAGAAATGTCATCTTCAGGTCTATTTTCAAAGCAGCACTATTTACAATAACCAGAAATTGAAAGAAAGCAACCCAAGTGCATGAGAAAAGATGATTGGATAAAGAAAGTGGGTGTGTGTGTGCATGCACACACACGCTGGCACACACACACACACACAATGGAATACCACACAGCCATTAGGAATAATGAAGTGATGAAATCTGCTTATAAAGGATGTGCATTTAGAGTGTCATGCTGAGTGAAATGAGTCAGAAGAGGGGCAGATATTGAATGACTGCATTCATTTGTGGTATATAAAATATATCAAATAAGACTAATATTCAAGGCCAGTAAAAACAGGGACAGGAGGACTTGCCAATAGTTTCAAGCTTGTCACAGAGTGTCTTCATGTCCAAGGACAGGATAGAAAAGGGACCGGTATAGCAATGATAGATGTGAAGGGATAATTTTTGACAGGAACTGATTATTGAAAATAGGTAAAGGGATATAATAGATAGCCTTTCAATTGTTCTATAGCAAATTTCAAGGCCCAAAATGAAAGAGAATTTGAGAGCGAGAAGAAAGCCATAGAAGCAAGATGGGGGTAAGGGAGAGAAATTGGGTACATTGGCAGTGGGAAATGTGCACTGATGAAGGGACAGGTGTTTGACTCAAAAAATTATCTAACAACATTATAGTGAACGTGACTATATACAAAAATAATAAAAGTAAAAAAATTATAGAACTCTATTCTGTATTTCATTGTTACTTATCTTTTAAAAACTCATAAATTGGGCCCAGAATGTTATTGTGTGTGTCAAAGTAGGCAGGGCACCTTCCTAGCAAGTTGCAGTTAGGACCAGAAAGATAATATGGTGAGTCATGGGCCTGCTTGCATATGGCTGAACTGGATTTGAACCCAGCAGCACACACCGACTCCAGCACCGTTGGAAGTAATTCCTTAGCACCAGTAGGTGTAGCCCCAAGAGTAAAAAGATTCAGTGATGCCCTGAAATATATTTTCTAACTATGCTTGGCATTCTGTCATAAAACGTTTATAAATATTGAAAAGAATGCAATCTTTAATTCTAATCTTTCACAGGATTATACATAATGAGATGACAATAAATCATGCAACTAATACAGGAGTTCAAGAGTTGATAATCTATCGCTTTTTAGATCACATTATTCTTATTTTAACACAATCTCTTTGAATAAAAGGAGATTGAATAAAATGAGATTGAATTAAATTAGCAAATTGAACTGTTTCCAATTTCTGTAAGTTGTTGTGTGTTGATTCTCATTTAATTTAAAATATTTCATAGAATAGTGTTTTGTTGTTAAAAGCAGAATATCATTGTTAGTCGACACAGAGCAAAATCAAGAACCCACATATTAATGCCAAGAGATTTATTTTATAGAGTTATCCTTGATAGATTTACAAAAAAATTACAGCATTCTTATAAAAACTCAACTAAAAAATAAATAAATATGCAAAATTTATATGCATGAGTTACTCACCACCGTGAAGACTCATCAACTGGCTCTCTTTTCAGATTCACAAATGCAGGGCCAGGGCAATAGTACAGTGTGTGAGCGTTTGCCTTGCCTCCGACCGGGTTCAATCCCCAGCATCCCATATGGTCCTCTGAGTACTGCCAGGAGTGATTCCTGGCAAAAAGCCAGGAAGTAAATCCCGAGCATCACCAGGTTTGACCCAAAAAAGCAAAAGGCAAAAATAAATGAAATCTCTCAGGAGACGCAAGCTGAAATTCATGGAAATATCAGTTTCCATCGCTGAAAACTCTGGGGCACCCTCAGCAGGCAGAAAAAGGACAAGTCCCCACCTTGCTGAAGCTGGTTAGTTGCAACCACACCCCACTGATGTTGCCACGTCAATTTCCAAATTCACAGCTTCACTAAAAATATCTGCAGACTCATTCCTGTTCTATAGACTCATTTGATTCTTTTGATTCAATCTGGATCAAAAGATTGCATATGCAGACTCACAAGAACTCCGAATTTAACAGTACTGAAATTCCATTATAACACATCAGATAAGAAATTTACATAAAGCCCAATTAAACAAAAAAAATTAAAACAATAACACAGAAGGCACAACTGGTGATGAATAGCTTAGTAGTAAATCCTTAGACAAAGCTTAACATTCCTGTAATGAGAAATAACAAAATAACAATTTTCTTAAATATTATTTTACTGAAGAATTTTCTGATAATTCCTTTAGTCATTTGGTTGAAACAAGCAAATGTAAAACAAACTAGTGTGTGTCTACTAAGGGAACAGATTTGGAGATTTTTTGAAAAAATGGGGAAAATGGTGGAGGGAAGGTCACTCAATTGGTGACTGTGGCATTGAACATAAAATATGCATAACAGCTATATTATGAGTAACTTCATAAACTAGGTACTTAAAGTAAAACAAAACAAATTGATCTCTTAAATATATGTATATAATTTATATGTCTTGATCTCAATATATCTCTTGATATATTGCCTATATATATATATATATATATATATATATTTCATTTGCAACAGTGAAAATTTTAAAATATCATAAATATTACAAGCAATGGGCTGCTAGGTACATAAGAAGACAGGAAAAAAATACATATAATGTTATGCAATCAGTTAAAGTCACTTAATATATATTGTGTGACAAATCATATATCTTTTACTTTGGTGAAGGTTAAATTATCATGGAAGATAAAATGTCCTCTTTCTTTTGTTTATAAATACAAAGGAATCTTAAATCTCAATAAATTAATTTGTTAATACTAATTTATCACACATAGTAAGATATGGTTTTAGCAGCTTTTTCTCTTAGCAATCTTTAAATTAAAAATCACACTTAAGAAACATGTATCAGGAGGTCTTGTCAAAGGTGGAAATATCACAACGGTGTGGGAGTCAGAGGCTAGGTAAGACAGAAAATGGAACAGTGTGCTTAAAATTGTCGAAAGTGCTAATACCAACCTAGAACTGAGCATTAAATACAGGCAAAACGATACACATGACAACTCTTTTAATGTATGTTCTGTAATCCATAGTCTGGAAGGGAAGGAAAAGAGAAAGAGAGAGAAAGGGAAAGAAATAAAGAACCTGCCATGGAGGCGGGCTTGGGGAGGAAACCTGGGACATTGGTGGTGGGAGATGGGCACTGGTGGAGGGGATGGGTGCTGGAACATTGTATGGCCAAAACCCAAATATGAACTTTGTATTATATATCTTTGTAATTGTATATCTCATGGCGGTATAATAAAATACTTTAAAAAAATCACACTTGAAAAACAACAAATGACCAAAAAGCCTTCCCTAAAATGTGAAGTTTTATTAGAATATATATTCTCAATTTTATCACAATTATTTTGCAATTTAATGTCTTGATATTTTAAATAATGCAAAGTTTTATTCATCAAAATGTGTTGAAAGCAATTAATTTTATTAAATTTACCAATATATCTTTATGTGTTCTGAATAAAATGGATAAGAAAGCATTTCTCATGTTCACATATGGTCATTTATCAAATCATTCTTGAAGAAAAGCTAGAAAATTATACACCACATCACTAGGCGTTAAAATATTCCACTCTTGGCACAATATGCTTCCCGAGCCCATGTGCTGCTTGAGCCTATGTGGCTGAGCACATGTGGTGCACAAGCACATGTGTCTCACATGTCTCCCCCTAGAGAATGTACACTGTCTTTCCCACTTTCTCTCCGTCTTTCCCTTCTTAAAAAAAACTTCCATAATTAAATCTGTTTTTATTTCACTGCTTGTTGCAGGACATCTAAAAGCCTAAAAGCCTCTGCATCTGCCCTGGATTGCCTCCAGCAGATCACTTTGTAGATGGGGGGATGGGGGTAGTTTAAATCTGGCAGTTTATCTGACCACCATGTATTCTGTACTGGCTGGTATAAATATTCTCTCATGCCACCACAATCATCGTGGGACTAGCTAGATCTTACCAGCATATTTACATGGCCACGTTGGATCTCTAAGTAATTAGACCAGAGAGAAATGCTGTTTGCCTCCAAGCAAGCAAGCATGGCTCCCTGATAACTCAAAGGCAACTAAAATACAAAACTACCGTGAAGTAGACGAGACTCTTGTGAAGGCTTGGAGAAATATTTAACTGGCATTAGTAGTAGTCTTTGGTACAGAGACATACCATCTCAGAAACCCCCTTCTATACCCCTATAAAGGCATTTCTAGGCAGATCTTGGCTCAAAACATTAGTATATAATAGGGCTTAGTTGAGGTGCTGGGAGAAATTACCCAAGGGCATTTGACCCTTCCTGCTTCCCCATAATAGTGGGAGGTCTGAGTTGCAGAGGTATAAAACCAGCCTGCTTCCTTTCTCCCCCCCCCCCCCCCCCCCCTCTCTCTCTCTCTCTCTCTCTCTCTCTCTCTCTCTCTCTCTCTCTCTCTCTCTCTTTGGGCCTCTCTCTTTGTGAGCTCGCACTCCCTTCTTGGGAGTCTTGTCTTCGTCTCCCTCTTTACAAGGCCTTAACACGTGGTGGCCCCCATCTTGGCCTACATGTGGCTGGGGTTTTAGCCGGGAATCCTAAGCACAGGGTTTTTTCTATTGCTGACTTGTATGCCTGAACCTGTGGTAAGTAAAGTCTTTTAAAACTGCATCGGATTCCTGAGTTTTCATCCATTCCGCCCGGAGGTAGACGGGAACTCACTTCCCGGCACTGTCGGGGACCCCCGATGGCGTCCCCGACAACTGCTCATCTACTCCTGAAAATTCTTTTTCTATGAGGAAGACAAGAACCCTGAAAACTCTGGTAAGGACTAGGACTGACTTTCCTTTCCTGCAAAGAGCAATTCCTCGCTCCAGCCTGAGTCCGTGGCTCCTCGAGAAATCTCGGGTGGTGGGAATCAACTCCTGTGCCTAGAGATTAAGCCGGACATCAGGTGTGGCTTGACGGCCACCTCATGGGGCTGGTGGGGCTCAGGCCTATGTCTTGCAAGGGCTCATCATGGACTTTATTATTCTTTGACAGCCCAGCGGGTCCAGGTCAGCAGAGGTGGATCAGGAGAAAGTGACCATTTCTCTCCTTCCCACCTCACATAAGTGACCCATGGGGGCCCCACCTACATCACTTCTTTCTTGACAAACCTTTGTTTATAGAAGGAAGAAATAAAATATGCTTTTAAAAGTGAGATGGGAATAAAGCGATAGTACAATGAATAGGTTGCATGTGGCAACCCCAATTCAAATTCTGACCTCCTACATGGTCCCTTGAACATGGCCAAGAGTAATTCCTGAGCACAGAGTCAGGAGTAACACCTGAGCATTGCTGTATGTGGTCATTTTTTTTAATGTGAGATAGAAGGACCATGGAAATGTTAAAAAAAAGGCTAGGGCACATATTTTTATTGGAATCCCTAGGTTTTGTTCACATTGTGATTCCTGAGCACCACTGGAAGCAACCCCAAACAATGAACCAGTAGTAGCCCCCTGGGTTTAAAGAAAAAATAATCTACTGTTTTTTTATTCTTCAATGTTATATCATTGTTTTTATTTTACATTATTACTACATAAATAGCACTATAAAGCCTTCAGTACATATAGTCATTTCATCATGATGCTAAGACATTTTCTTGTAAAATAGAGAGCAATTATGAATGTTTATCCTTTCAATATTAATTCATCAATACTATAAAATGCTAGCTCATGTTTTATGATTTTATTTTTATGAAATAGATGACATTCACAAGTTTAAACAACCATAATTATATCAGACTGCTTAAGTACAATCACTTTTTTAAAAACAGTGATTTTTTCCTAGGAAGTAATTTAAAGGGCTGGGGAGCATATTATACATGTTGGATACCTGTGTTAGATCTCCAGCAATGCATTGTCTACTAAAGAATATTTTGGAGTGATCCAAAATTACCCATGCCAAAGAATCAGTTAGCATGGGAAAAACATTCTTTTCATTAACCTTTCTACTGTTATATGTATCTATTCATTTCTTCCTTTTCTAGATACTAGAGTAACTCTTTTGAGAAAAACTTGAAGCAATTTAATTAGTGATATGTATAAAAGGAAAGAAAATTTATTGAAATGTTATTTTTATAAGAAAGAGAATCTGGTTCAAATTCAACCAAGTGGAAATATATGAAAGCCTGTATGGATAACTCAGACAATATTAACACAAAATAACAAGAAACCAATTAAAAGAATATAGAATGATGAAGCTGGACCAAATAAATTAGAAGTTAAATACCAAAATCCTGTCTTAGGGTTAGGGATGGTTTAAAATATTAAGTGTTCCTCATCTTTTCTGAAGAATAAGAGGATTCAATCTTAATCAGTAGTATTTTCAGGTGATCAGCTCCTAAGCAAATTTAGTGATCTGATTCCCACCTGTTCATCACACATCCTTCCTAAAAATGTGCTTCCAAGATTTATACTTCTATTAAAACTCCCTTATTGTGACCTTGCAGGAAATGACAGTTTGAGAGGATACGATTCCATGATCTTCCAACCTGCAGGTTGCGAGCAAAGTTTATTTCTTGACATGTCATTTTTGGCTCTCAAGTAGCAATTGAACAACGTCTTTATAGTGACAATTTGCCAATGGTCAGCCAAGAGTGTATGGAGAAATGACCTTGATGCAGAAGCTTTAATGTAAACCCACTGATTAGTAGGGTCTCTTTGCCCAAATGTCTGTCCCTTTTTCCTTCCTGCCTAGGCCACTGCTACTGACATCATGCCTGATGGATTAATAACCAGAAGGCAAGAAAATTTGCCATGAGTGTGTGGCTACATATGTGTTTGTGGATTGTAAAATTTGCCTTGGGGCACACATGGAAGATATTTCCTTTTTATCTTTATGGGCCCCATTTGCTATTGTCTTGGGAGATTTATTAGTGTTCTCTGGAAATGGGAATGGTATGGAATTTTCCTCAGATTAGTGTATTGCTTTTCTCTCTGTGTATGGCCAACTATGCCGATTTCCCAGGAAAACAAGTACTGGGAAATGTACATTCTGATTCAAAAGATAATTTACTACCTAAAAGTTTCAAGCAAGTTACAGTCTATAGTAGAAACCATTGAATCAGATATTGTTTAACAAAAAGGATAAACTAAATCATTGTAAAAAATCAGAGCGATGAATAGTCTAGTGTTGTAGGACACCTAAAGCCTAAAACCCTCTGCATCTGCCCTGGATTGCCTCCAGCAGATCACTTTGTAGATAGGGGGTAGTTTAAATATGGCAGTTTATCTGACCATGTATTCTGTACTGGCTGGTATAAATATTCTCTCATGCCACCACAATCATCGTGGGACTAGTTAGAACTTACCAGCATATTTGCCTGGCCACGTTGGATCTCTAAGTAATTAGACCAGAGAGAAATGCTGTTTGCCTCCCAAGCAAGCAAGCATGGCTCCCTGATAACTCAAAGGCAACTAAAATACAAAACTACCGTGAAGTAGAGGAGACTCTTGTGAAGGCTTGGAGAAATATTTAACTGGCATTAGTATAATCTAATCTGAACTCCACCCAGCAGACCAGCCTATCACAGCCCAGCTCATCAAGATCCACCCTGCAGCAGTCTTTTTTAATCTGGCCCAAGTATGCTGATCCAGACACTCACAGACATGGAGCAGAGCTGCTACTGGCTCTCCCTGTGCCTAGCCACTCATGAGGCGCCCGGGAGGGATGGCAGGTTCTAGCCCTGGCCCGCCACCCCAGCAGAGCCTCACAACAAGTCAGACGACCCCCACTCCATGAGGGCCTCCATTTTCCACATCCGGACTTCCCCCTCATCAGAACTCCACCCAGAAGACCAGTCTATCAAAGCCCGCCTAGAGCGGCTGCAAGCGGCCACACGGTTTATCAATAAATGCTGGATTTTGAGATGACGACAAGAGTATGCTACCTGCACGGCAGAGCCTGGCAAGCTACCCGTGTCATATTTGATATGCCAAATACCAGTAACAATTATAGCCCTCATTCCCATGACCTGATGGAATGGTTTGAGGGTCTTTATATTCCTGGAGCAAGCAGGTGTCCTTGGGCTCTACTTGCATGAGACAGGTCATATGGAGATGTTACTGGTGCCCACTCGAGCAAATCAATGATGAACGAATGGGAAGACTGTGATACAGTGATACAGTGATATAGTATAATCTTTGGTACAGAGACATGCCATATCAGAAACCCCCTTCTCTACCCTAGAAAGGCATTTCCAGGCAGATCTTGGCTCAAGACATTAGGTGAAGTGCTGGGAGAAATTACCTGAGGGCATTTGACCCTCCCTGCCAGGGGAAGTTACAGCTTCTCCCAGCTGTGCTAGGGAGGCTTTGAATGAGCTCCGGGTTTTTGTAAACAGCCAGAAGACCTCCTGAGTTGCTACATTTCTATAGAGCTGTTTTCTTGTTTTCATCTCTAGATAGCCAAGCCCAGAATGTGCCGGGCTGGGAAGTTTCGCAGATTTCTAGCTATAAAATAAGCTGCAAGAAGAAGCTCTCTTTTCTCCTTTTGCCATTTTGGCTTCCCTTGGCATTTTGCTTCTCCGTCCTCTCCATTCTCTGTTGGGCCTCAACACGTGGTGGCAGCCATCTTGGCCTACATGTGGCTGGGGCCTAGCTGGGAACCCAGAGTCCGGAGGTTTTCTCTGCTCTTGGATTGTATATCGGAACATGTATTAGTAAAGCCCATTTAAAACTGCTTCGATTCCTGAGTTTTCATCCATTCCTCGACAAATTCGGAGGTAGAAGGAAACTCGCTTCCCGCTCTGTTGGGGACCCCAGTGGCATCCCCCGACATCTGGTGTTCCTGGGTGGGCACCCTGCAGTCTAGGAATTTTAGAGACCCAAGTACACCTTAGCAAGACAAGGTGGAGTTGTCCTGCTTATCTCAACAAACACCCACACCACTCACGTTTTTCCTTTTGGAAGATATTTTTGTTGCTTACTTAATTCATGTGCCATATGCCAATTTGTTATTTGTTTCATGCTTTGATTTTGGTCTTGTTGTCTCTTGGTTTATGTGTTGTGATATCAGAGTTCTATCTTTTCTATTAGAAGAAAGTCAAGAGTGGCAAATACTGTAAATCTGGGAAAGTTCTCATGCTCTAAGAGATTCAAAGTTTAGCTAAAACCACAAATATGCTGGTTTTTCCATTTTGTGACCTTTATTAATGGTGAGTGAGTTTTGGATATTTGAAATAAAGAAAGGTATTTGTTACACCCTAGAGCTCTGTACAGATTCAATGCAGTCCCTATAAAGACACCCATGACATTCTTCAAAGAAATTGACCAAACACTGCTGAAATTTGTATGGAACAATAAACCCCCAAGAATAGCTAAAGCAATCCTCGGGAAAAAGAAGATGGGAGGCATCACCTTTCCCAACTTCAAACTGTACTACAAGGCAGTAGTAATTAAAACAGCATGGTAATGGAATAAAAACAGACCTGTGGACCTATGGAATAGAAATGAGTATCCTGACACCCAACCTCAAACACATGATCATTTAATCTTTGATAAAGGTGCAATGAGTCTAAAATTGAGTAAGGAAAGCCTCTTCAACAAGTGGTGTTGGGAAAACTGGGCAGCGACATGTAAAAATGAATTTGGACCCGTGTCTAACACCATGCACAAAAATCAGATCAAAATGGATTAAAGATGTCAATATCAGACTTGAATCCGTAAAATACATTGAAGAAAATATAGGAAAAACCCTCCACGACATTGAAGCTAAAGGCATCTTCAAAGGTGAAACATCACTAACAAAGCAACTAGAAGAAAAGATAAACATATGGGACTACATGAAACTAAAAGCTTCTGCACCTCAAAAGAAACAGTGACTAAGATACAAAAAGCAGTCCACAGAATGGGAAAGAATATTCACCCAATACCCATCTGATAAGGGGTTAATATCCAGGATATATCAGGCACTGGTAGAACTTTACAAGAAGAAAACAAACAACCCCATTAGAAAATGGGGAGAAGAAATGAACAGAAACTTCAGCAAGGAAGAAGTTCGAATGGCCAAAAAACAAATGAAAAAAATGCTCATCATCACTAATCATCAGAGAGATGCAAATCAAAACAACAATGAGATACCACTTTACACCACAGAGACTGGCACATATTCAAAAGAGCAAGAACAACAAGTGCTGGCGTGGATGTGGGGAAAAGGGGACACTCATCCATTGTTGGTGGGAATGCCGGCTGGTACAGCCTTTCTGGAAAACAATATGGACTTTCCTCCAAAGACTAGAAATTGAACTCCCATTTGACCCAGCCATACCACTCCTGGGAATCTACTCTGGGAAACCAAAAATACGCAGCGGAAACACCATCCCTACTTTTATGTTCATAGCAGCATTATTCACACTAGCCAGAATCTGGAAGCAACCAGAGTGCCCGAAAATCGATGACTGGATAAAGAAGCTTTGGTACATCTACACAATGGAATACTATACAGCTGTTAGGAAAAAATAAAGTTATAAAATTTGCCTATAAATGGATGGACATGGAGAAGATTATGTTGGAGCGAAATTAGCCAGAAGGAGAGAGACAGATACAGAATGACTGCATTTATTTGCATGGCATAAATATATATGTACATATTATGATACCAATATCCAAGGTCAAGTGAAACATATATCAGGAGGTCTTGTCAAAGGTGGAAATTATCACAAACGTGTGGGAGTCAGAGATTAGGTAAGACAGAAAATGGAACACTGTGCTAATAATTGTCGAGGGTACTAATGCCAACCTAGAACTGAGCATTAAATAGAGTCAAAAGGATATACATGCCAACCTCTTAATGTATGTTCTGTAATCCATGGTCTGGAAGGGAAGGAAAAGAGAAAGAGAGAGAAAGGGAAAGAAATAAATAACCTGCCATGGAGTTGGGCTGGGGAAGGGGGGAGGGAACCGGGGGACGTTGGTGGTAGGAGATGGGCACTGGTGGAGGGACGGGTGCTGGAACACTGTATGACCAAAACCCAAATATGAACTTTTTAATTGTATATCTTTTTATTTGCATATCTCACGGTGGTATAATAAAATACTTAAAAAATATTTAAGTGGATACTCTAAAAAAAAATAAAGAAAAGGAATTTGTAGAAGCCAAATGGATAATACAACAGGTATGATGATCATCATGTAAACAGCTAACCAGGGTCTGATCTCACCACTCTATAAGGTCCCAAATCTTTTCTTTTTTTTTTTTTTTTTTGCTTTTGGGGTCACACACGGCGGATGCTCAGGTGTTACTCCTGGCTCTGCACCTCAGGAATTACTCCTGGCGGTGCTCGGGGGGACCATATGGGATGCCGGGATCGAACCCTGGCCGGCACAGGCCTGCCGCGTGCAAGGCAAACACCCTACCTGCTGGGCTATCGCCCGCCCCCCAATATTTTTTTCTGGAGTGATCTTTTTACTAAGGTTAATAAGTAATGTTAGTAAAAAGGATCACTCCAGAAAAAATATGCTGCTCATGAGGCACCCGGGAGGGGATGGCAGGTTCTAGCCCTGGCCCGCCACTCCAGCAGAGCCTCACAACAAGCCAGATGACACCCCCCACTCCATGAGGACCTCCATTTTCCACATCTGGACTTCCCCCCTCGTCAGAACTCCACCCAGCAGACCAGCGCTATCACAGCCTGGCTTGCATGGCTGCACAGTTCATCAATAAATGCTGGATTTAGAGGTGACTACAAGATTATGCTACCCGCATGGCAGAGCCTGGCAAGCTACTCATGTTGTATTTGATATGCCAGATACCAGTAACAATTATAGACCTCATTCCCATGACCTGATGGAATGGTTTGAGGCTCTTTATGCTCCTGGAGCAAGCAGGTTCCCCTTGGGCTCTACTTGCATGAGACAGGACATATGGAGATGTTACTGGTGTCCGCTCGAGCAAATCGATGATGAACGGGAAGACAGTGTTTTCAGTGACAGTGATCTTTTGATGCAGAGCCAGGAGAAATCCCTCAGCACCAAAGGGACCTACTCCAAAACAAAACAATTTTATTGGTTCATTGTATGACAGTTAAGTTAGAGGATTTCTAAACTGCTAGTGGAGTCTGAACAGAAGGTACAAGGACGAGGACAAGGATAAGGTGTTTGCTTTGCCTGTGTCATACCCCAGTTTGATCCCCTGCATTTTATATATTCCTTCAAGATCTAGCAGCAGTGATGCCTAAACACAAGGCTGGGAATAGTCCTAAACACTGGCAGGGTGGTACAAACGCAAAAAACAAAAATGATAAATAAATATAAAGGTTGTACGGGCTAATTTAAATCTCTTTGTGAAAAAAGATGAAATGGATTAAATGGTAAAGAAATAATGTAAGACACCGCTAATCATCAGGGAGATAAAAATCAAAAGCAACAAGATATCATCTCACTCCATAGAGACTAACAAACATAAAAAAGAACAAGAACAAGTAGCATTGGTGCCAATGTGGGGAGAAAGGAACTTTCATTCATTGTTGGTGGAATGCATGCTGATCCACCCTCTTTGGAGAACAGTATGCATATTCCTCAAAAAAAACTAGAAATTGATCTTCTAGTTGATCCAGCAATACCATGTCTGTGAATATAACCGTAGGGGTCCAAAACACACAGAATAAAAGCACATCTATGTTCATTGCAGAATTATTCACAATAGCCAGAATCTGGAAACAAAGCAAGTGCCTTACAACATGCCACTGGATAAAACGATGGTATATCCACAAAATGGAATATTAGATAGTCACCAGGAAAAAGGGATGTCATGGAGCTTGCTTATAAGCGGATGGACATTATGCTGAGTGGACTGAGTTCAGAAGGAGAGGGACATACATAGAATGACTGCACTCATTTGCAGGATATTGAAAAAATACTATGAGACTAATAACCAAGAATAGGAGAAACAAGGGTCAGGAGACTCATGCATGATTGGAAGCTTGCCAAAATTGGGTACATGGGGAATTAGGACAGAGAAGAAAACATTATGACAATGATAGTTGGAAATGATCACCCTGGACAAGAACTGAGTTCTGAAAGGTTAAGGGATATATGTGATTATCATTCTGTAACAGTATGCAAACTATAATGCCTAGAGAGACAAAGACATATACATATAATATATATATACATATATATATATATGCGTGTGTGTGTGTCTGTATAGAAAGAGAGAGAGAGAGAAGAACCAATCTACTATAGAAGCAGACTGAGAGACTGAGGACATGGGTGGTGGAAAATATACACTAGGAGATGGGATGGGTGCTAAAACATTGGGTGACTAAAATCCAATTATCCCGGAAGGCTCAGGTGGTCCTGCCCAAGAACTGCTTCCAGCACTGTCAGCCATCATCAGGAGACACAGGCACACTGCAGACCTACTACCGGCTCTCCTCATGGAACCCGTTGATATTTTATAATCTCCATAGATTTTTGTCTAAGAATATGTTCATTGACCGTATTTAGAGAACTAGCTCCAACAAGAAATATAGATTATTCAGTGTATGCTTAGGACAGACTGAAACAGAGACTGAGAAAAAATTTAAATGTGTTGTTCATGGTGCAGTGGTGGAGGGTTTGTGGTTTACTAGTAGAAACCCACTATGTTCTAGAAACTCAGAAATTGAATGCAAGAACAGCAATCAGCCAGATTCACAGACACGAACCCAGAAAAAAAGTCATGAATTTATCAATAATATTCTCAAATATGAGGTGTAATGGTCAATATAATTAGTGCCAGCTAAGTGAGCAGCCATGATGGAGGATGGGTGGGAAATGAGAGTCTTTGGTGGTGGGGAGCACACTGGAGTTGGGATTGGTGTTGAACAATGAAAACTTCTAACAACTGTATTGTGAAAAACTTTGTTCTTTTCAAATCATGGTGTTTAAATAAAGTAAAAACATAAACAAAATCCAATCATGAACAACTTGGTAACTGTGTGCTTTATTGTCATTCAAAAACAATATAAAATATTGTAGTTATCAAAGTACTTTTTAATTGTATTAATTTTTTATCAAGTCACCGGTGATATCCAACGTTATTCATGACTCTGGCTTACAATGTTTCAACATTAATCTTATCACTAGTGTCAATATCCCTCCCTCAGGGCCCTCCCAACCCTTCAACTTGTCTCTATGAGAGGCACTTTAACAAAACTTCAGGCACTATGGTTTATAATACTAATACTTTAAGGATTTATGCACAGCATAGTTCTGTTTCACACTTTTCCACCAGTGACCTCTTTCCTCCACCACTGACACCTTGTCTCCATCCCAATTCTATCCCCTATTCTATCTTTTGTGGCCTCTCGTCCTAATAAAGACCAGATTTTTGGGCCTCAAGCAAGTCTCCATAGTTTCATAAATTGGACCAACTTTAAAACTGTGAAGCCAAATTTTTAAAAATTGCAACTTTCTAATTGGGGTGTGGAAATTGGAGAAAAAATAAATATATAGCTATGGGCTTGTCTTATATACTAAGACTCATGTGAATTAGGAAGCAGATTTTTTTTTGTCTTAAATGTCTGATTTAAGAAAGTTAAAGGAAAATTATGAAACAAAAAGTACAGAACAATTGGAATTAAATCAAAGTTCATCTGTTTTTTACAAACATTGGAGTTCATTTTTTTATTGGTATATAAAATTTTAATGAAAACTCAAAGATTTTTCTTTTGTTATAATGCATTTTTTGTTTATCACCCCTACTATTGTTTTGTTTTTGAATGGAATTATTAGAATCACTTGTATCCACTTGTCTTCCCCCTTGTTTATCTATTTCCTCGATCGGGCACCATTAACATCCTGATACTTCCTGTCACATGCTAGTGTAGCCCAAAGGTAATCAGCTCACTCCAGGAACATGAAGAGCCTCAAACCAGTCCTTCAGGTCATGGGAATGAGGTCTATAATTGATAATGGTGTTTGACATATTAAATTTGGTTTATTATTAGAATATCTGTTATAAAATTCTATAATCTAGAATCAATTGGTCAATTTTTTTTGACCAGTAATTTTGACAAAATGGAGTTGTTTATGCTGATCCCATTAGAGTTTCCAACTCAGTAAAAGTAATTTAAAAGGTAAAATAGTAGAGATCTCTAGAAACATTTAATCTCAAATATTTTGGGTAACATATTTCCTACACCCAATTAAAGAAAGAGTAAAGCAAGGAGTATTTCATGTAAAGTAATGAATCCCTGGTGACTGAATTTAACTTAACCCTTATGTAGCTGAAGCTGTAACGTTGGAAATTAATGACATATTGCAGGTCCCTAGTAGATCTACATCTTCATATTCTCCACATTTAAGTTCATGTCTTCTTGTATATGACCCAGAATTGATCCCCAGAAGTGTATATTGTTTGCCAAATATGGCCAGGGAGTGATCCTTGAGTACAAAGCCGGGAGTAAGCTCCAAGTACTGCTGAGTGTGACCCCCACAAACAAAACAAAAATGTCACCAGGAGAATTCCCATGGATTCCTGAGAGCACTACTTGAGCCTCCTTCTCCCTCAATCAAAATAATCAATATATTTTAAGGAAGCATTTCTATTTTTTTTAATTTTTTTTTGTTTTACAATTACAAAGATATACAATTAA
>JAJIBD010037531.1:0-34292 GCA_021461705.1 Cryptotis parvus
ATTTATTTATTTTATTTTTTCTTTATGGGTCATACCCTGGTGATGTGCAGGGGTTACTCCTGGTTCTTCACTTAGAAATTACTCCTGGCTGTGCTTGGGAACCATATGGGATACCAGGGATTGAACCTGGGTCGGCGGCACCACACTCCCTACCCGTTGTGCTGTCGCTCTGGCCCCAGGGGGGCCAGTCCCTCTTGCTGGGTAAGCTTCTGCTTCTTCATCTGCAGAATGAGAATGAGGAATCTCTGACACCCAGACTTGCTGGAGGACTAAAGGGGATGATGACCACAGGGTCCCTGAAACAAACTCCCAGAGGGGGGAACCTGAGCTTGTTTCAGCCATTAGGGTAATGTCTAGTGCACTGTACATTTCCAATGAGCTGCTATAGGATGAGGACACGAAGACCACTCAGCACAGTGCCCGGCATGCAGCTCAGCTGTGGGGCCAGGGAGACAGCTCCAAGGGCAGGACACATGCTCGGCATGCTGGAGCCCCAGTTCCATCCCAATACCACATGATCGCCGGTGCTACTAGAAAGCAACCCGAGCACTATGCTGTGAGTAATTCCCAAGTACCACAGGGTGTGGCAAAAAAAAGGGAGGAGAAAGTGAACAATGAGCTATGGACTAGGGATGTGGCTCAACAGTAGAGCACCTGCCTTCCACACATGACACCAGCACACCACAAAATAGAAAGGAGCTGGGGCCAGAGAGAGAGAGCACAGCAGGTAGGGTGCTTGCCTTGTATGTGGCCAACACAAGTCTGATCGTGGTATCCCATGTGGTCCCCTGAGTGCAGAGTTGGGAGTAAGCCCTGAGCACTGCCAGGTATGGCCCCAAAACCAAAAAATAGAAAAAATAAGAATCATAGTACAGCAGGTAGGGTGCTTGCTTTTTGCACAAGGGCAACCTGGGCCGATCCCCAGCATCCCATATAGTCCCCCAAGCACCACTAGGAGTAATTCCTGAGCACAGCGCTAGGAGTAACCCCTGAGCATTGCTAGCTGTGACCCAAAATTTAAAAAAAAAAAAAGAAAAAAAAACTGTCAGTGCCTCTCCTGCTCACAGACCATGAGGGGGCACAGGGAGGCACGCAGGGACCATGTGGGGCCTAAACGTCTGGATTGGGCACAGGAGCGGGAGTGGAGGACGGAATGTCATGACCGCCCCACCCGCCTTCCCAGCGCCCCGCTCTCACCTCAAGGCCTGCAGGGCCTTCTTGTTCTACCGCCGCTTCTCCTCGTCAATGGGGTACAGCTTGAAGAGCAGCAGGCCGAGCAGGATGAGGGCTATGGGCGTCAGGGTCACCAGCATCTTCAGCGTAAACTTGACCTGTGCCGGCTGCGAGCAGCCACGGGTCTGGTAGCCAGCAAAGCTGCAAGACAGGTGGGGCGAGGTGAGGAGGGGCATCTGGCTCCAGTCCTGCCCAGCCTGCCCCAGGTCTCTCTACCCCAAGTACGCACTCAAGACTGAGAGTGGAGATGCCCAGTGAGATTCCGGAGGCGAACTTGGTAAAGAAGACATAGAAGGAGAAGAAGATGGGCTCAGTGTCATGGGACACAGGTTGCTTCAAGTGGAAATCGTCAATGACATCGGGCAGCATAGACCTGCAGAGAGCAAGGGGCAGCTATGAGCACAGCCGGGCCTCTGTCCATGGTCTGCCCCTAGGACACAGGCCCCAGGAGAAGTAGCTCACTCTGGCTCTATTTCCCCTCCCACCTAGGTGTTCTCGTACAGTTCACAGCCCAGACCAAGGTGCAACCCCCACCTGGACCTGCAGATTGGCCTATGGAATTCTCTCAAGGAGCTTCAGAACCGGGGCCTGTGAAGGGCGGAGGTTGCAGGGGTAGCCCACAGATACTCACCAAGGTAGTAAGAAGGCGGCAGCTACGCTGATGCCAGCTGCCACCGCCACCATGTAAGTGACAATCAGGTTACTCTCGATGAGGGCCACCAAGATGAGGAAAGGCACTGCAGACTAGGGGGAGCAGATGTGGGGGGGGTGAGTCCTCCAGAAGATACCCCCAAAGTCCCCCAGCCCACGCCACCCTGGTGGTCCCCTCTGCCCCTCTTACCGAGATTCCAACATACACAGCTGTCTTCTTGCCAAACCGGGTTAAGAACCACTGCCAAAAGGGAATGGTGAGTGTGGCTGAGATCTGTGGGTAGAATAAAGGGGGGGAAAAAGGTGGGTTTGAGCCCTGCCACCCTCTTGCCCTTCCCAGAACCCCGGTGGTATTTCCCGTCCTGCCAGCACTGTCTGGTATCCAGGAAGCTGCCTGGCACAGCCGAATCACGTCCTGCTGCTCAGGAAGCTCCACGGGCTCAGCCTCCACACTCATGCTTTTTGCTCTGTCCTCAATCTGAACATCTACCTCAAACTCTGTCCTCCTTTCCTTTTTTTTTTTTTATTTCTTCCTTTTCTAATGCAGTGCTGGGGGTTGAACCTAGGGTCTCAGACATGTCAGGCATGTAGTGAGTCATATCCTGGTCACTCAATTCTTTCATTTTCCAGCGATGGGTAACACAGTGTTAGTTTCTGGTGTTGATACATGTGCCCAAACCCTTTCTTTCTTAGCCCTACTTAAGCAGCTAAAGGTCAGGTTCAGCCAAGAGTCCTCCGTTGTAGATGTGAGTCTGCCTGCGAGACACCTCTGACCCTCTATAGAACCACTGCCCACCCTAGACTACTAAAGCCCAGGTCACCTGCCCACCCTCGGGGGTCCCACACGTACCATGATGGCCAGGAGCAGATTCTGGAATTCATTCCGGAAGCCCAAAGTGTAGGTGCAAAACAAGGCAAAGTTTCCCTCCACGAGCTGGGGATGGGGCAGGCGGGAAACAGCAGGGAACAGGTGAGAATGGCACCCCACCGATGTGTGACTCTCTGAGGGACTCTATCCCGCCCAGCCACTCCTCCTGTCCCCCAGGCTTCGTCCCATCCTGACTGGCTCCCAGTGCAAATGAGGCCCCAGCTCACCATGAAGGCCAGCGAGGTGAAGAGGAAGCCAGCAATCAGCTTGATGTACGGGCCATGGCTCATGACCAGCCGGAGACCCCGAAGGTAGGACTGGGACTCAGTCTGTCGAGTTTCATAGGCTTCTGGGGGGCAGAGGTAACGGTGAGGAAGATCCAGAGGCCTGTTTGTGCATGGAGGCCCAGGCAGAAGGGCCTGGCTGCCCACCACTGGTGCCTGCACCCCTCCCGGGAGTCTTACCTCTCTGCTCCCGCACGCCCAGGGTGAGGATGACGGCACAGATGACATAGATGGAGGCGATGACGCCTGCTGCCAGCAGATATGCATTTTGCTAGAAAGGCGAATAGAGAGACAGTCGGTGTGATATCAGCTAACTCTCTGCAGTGGCACTCAATGACCTGAGACGAAGTCTCTTCTTCTCAGGGGGCCTCGCCATCTCCCTCTGTGAAACGGAGGAAGAATCAGGGCTCGCTGCTACTACCCAAGGCAACGCCAGGGAAGCAAGAAATCAGGCTCTGAAGCCTGAGCCCCCCAGTTGTTCAGATCTCCCCTGGCATTCTACCCACTCTCTAGCTCTCTGGGCTTGGGCTAACTCTTCTGCCTCTCTGGCTGGATTCCTTCTCTGCTCAGTGATACAGGCGCCAGCTGGCCTGCCTGGCACCCCCATGCAATGACTACAGTGAGGGTAATGCCCCACTGGCCTCATCTCCCAGAACCTCTGCTCTGCGGGTGGCTCACCGTTTCTCTGAGCGAGGTGGTGGTGTTTGTGTGGTTGGCCGCTACAGAATCACTTGGTTTCTGGAGACAAGGCGTATCCGCTTGGCCCACGATTTGCCCCCTGGATGGCTGTGCCCAGCACTGAGCCCAGGACCTCCACCGTCATCCCTGCGCAGTGAAATGGAGATCTTAGGGCGGAACCGCCTAACTTGAGGGCCCCAGAGAAGGTCAGCTCTAGCGGGTAATGGTGACAGTGGTAAGGAAGGTTGATAGAGGAAGTGAGGCTGATGGCACCTTGGTCTAACTATATGGTCTTGCTGTGTGGCCTCTGGCTAATTCTTACACCCTCTCTGTAGGAACCAGTGCAAGAAGATGGAATTATGTTTGTGTTCACTCTGAGGCCACACTCCATGGTGCTTGGGTGCTCAGGCTTCTTGAGCCATTTCTCCAGCCCAGACTGAGTTATTTCTTTTTTTTTTTTTTTTTTGCTTTTTGGGTCACACCCGGCAATGCTCAGGGGGTTACTCCTGGCTCTGCACTCAGGAATTACTCCTGGCGGTGCTCGGGGGACCATATGGGATGCCGGGGATCGAACCTGGGCCAGCACAGGCCAGCCGCATGCAAGGCAAATGCTCTACCCACTAGGCTATCGCTCCGGCCCAGACTGAGTTATTTCTAAGATGGTTTCATATCCAAAAGCAGAGCTAGGCCACAAGGGTAGCAAGATGGCGGGCGTGGGGCGGGCCCTGGGGAGACTCACGGTAGGCAGTGGCAGAGTCCCGCTCGCTCTGCTCTGTGCTGATGAACATGGTGAGCGCTGAGTAGGAACGTGGAAACACTGGTAGAGAAGAGAGGCCCATGGCCAGTCAGACATGGCCACAGAGGCTTCTAGCACTGCCCCAGAGGCCCCCATGGACCGCCCTCGGCCCTGCCCAAGACACCCAGGGCAGCCCCACTTACCGTGACCAGTGATTGAAAGAGACAATAGAAAAGCAGGTACCACAGCCACTCGCCCTGTGGGAAGTCAGGCACGAACCAGATGAGGAAGTAGGCAATGATGGCCAGGGGCGTGGAGAAGATGATCCTGAGGAAGGGGAGGCTCTGAGCAGGGTGTGGAGGCCGGCCCCAGTGCCCTCACAGATGCCCAGAGAGAAGGAAATTCCTCCCGGAGCCCACCCATGCTAGGGTCCCCAGGAAGTCCCAGGGACTTTCCAGAGGGGTTGGCTATGATAGAGCCCCAGGACTGAAATTCTGAGCATCAAGCATGAGGCCCCGGCCACACCTCAACCCTGTGCCTCCCCAGGAGGAAGGACTCAAAGGAGATCCCACATATGTGCTGGGGAACTGACAACAGAGGCCGCAACCTCACAGGGCAGGAAGGACCAATTCCAACACATGTTCACGCGTGCTCATCCATGCACGCACACACAATGTGGGTGGGAAGGGCAGGTCTGAACAAAGGCATTCCTCCTGGGAGGGGCCTGCAGAGGTGACTGAAGGCAGCGAATTTCTGCCCTTTGGGCTCCACCTTACAGTACTTAGAGCTCATTTCCTGCATCGGTAAGAAGGGCAGAGCTGTGCAGTGGAACAAGGCATTTGGAACCACTCTGCAGAGATCTACCCTGAGTTCTGTTGCTAACTAAAACTGTTCCTCAAAGTGGACGGAGCCTGGGGAGGTGCTCTTTGTTGACTTAAAGAAGGTAGATTTCTGGGGCGGAGGTGGCAGAAACTTTTTTTTTCTGAAAGGGCAAATACATTTAGGAATTTGTGATCTAACTGGATCTCGGGTGAGATGTTTGACTTCTCTGAGGCTCATCAGCAAAATGAGAATACTATTAGCACCCACCATCCATTCAGCATTTGATCAAGAAACTGTGAAGGCGCTTCTGTGTACAGAGCACTGATCTAATTTCCTGGGATGCAATAGGGAATGGAGCAGACAACAGGCAAGACTGTGGAATTTATATTCCATTCAGGAAACAAAACCCCAACACAACTCAAAAGGTATAATATGCAGGGACAAGAGCGATAGTACAGCGGGCGGAATGCTTGTCTTGCATGAAGCCAACCTGGGTTCAATCCCCAGGATCCCATAGGGTTCTGCCAGGAGTGATCCCTGAGTGCAGGGTCAGGAGTTAACCCTGAGCATTCTTGGGTGTGGCCAAAAAAAAAAAGTATATGTATTGTTCAACCTTTAAAAAAATAATTGGGAGGCGATAGCCCAGCGGGTAGGGGCGTTTGCCAGCCCAGGTTCGATCCCGGCATCCCATATGGTCCCCCAAGCACTGCCAGGAGTAATTCCTGAGTGCAGAGCCAGGAGAAACCCCTGAGCATGGTCGGGTGTGACCCAAAAAGCAAAAATAAATAAATAAACAAACAAACAAATGAATAAATAATAAAATAAGAATGTGATGGCGTTCAAGGCTCAGAGAACTAGTCCAGGGGTTAGGATGCCTTACGTGCCCCAGTTTGACCCTTGCCACCACTTGGCTGCCCAAGCACTGTTGCATGTAGCCCTGGGAGGCCCTGGGCACTGCTGGGTAGTCCTGGTGGACTTGGCACTGCAGAGTCTAAGCAGCAGCATGTTCTGGAACCCTGGCATTGAGCTGTCCAATCCAATTGGCCCCTGAATTACTAAGAGTAGCCCCAAGTCCCCTGAGCACCACGTGGAGTCCCTTCCACCAAAAACATGCAGTTCTGACTCAGAGGACCAGAGAGATGAACCTTGAGGACATGGTGGGAAAAGAAATGAGCCACACACAAAAGAAGCTCTACTGTGATTTGCTTCTATTTTATACCTAGTCATACCCAGATTGTTGAAAGAAGCCTGGGTACACCTGGAAAGAATTTCCAGGCATGGTGAAACAATAGTGGAGAAGGAAGATTAGGATTAGTTTTGAATGGGCACATAGTTTCAATTCAAGAGGATGAAAGAGTTCTGGAGATGGATAGTAGAGATTGCCGGTCAATGTGAATATACTAAATGCTAGAGAACAATATGCTTACAATGATCTATTTGTTTTGGTTTTTTTTTTCTTTTTGAGTCACACCTGGCAATGCTCAGGGGTTACTCCTGGCTCTGCACTCAGGGAATTATTCCTGGCAGTATTTGGGGGAACATATGGGATGCCGGGATCGAGCAAGGGTTGGCCACGTGCAAGGCAAACACCCGCCCGTTGGACTATCACTCCAGCCCTCTGTTTTGGTTGTTTATAGTGCCAGGGATTAACCCACGACTTTCTGATACAAGGCAGGATTCCTAACTGATACAAGGCAGGACTCCGCTGCAGAAACACATGCTATGTTTTATCTTCAGCATATTTTACCGAAATTCTTATTTGTGTGTTTGGTTGAGGGTTTCTTGTTTGTTTTGTGAAGAAAATAATTTTACTGAAAGAAATTTAGCAGAGAAGTATGAGGGGAGAGGGGGCCAGAGAAATAGTACTAGCAGGTAGGGCCATGGGCTTGCACACAGCCCTCCTGAGTTCGATCCCTGGTACCTACATTGTCCTTGGAGCACAGCCAGGAGTGATTCCTGAGTGCTGAGTCAGGTGTAATCCCTGAGCATTGCCAAGTGTGGCCCCCAAAACAAGAAAACACAAAAATCAAAGTATGAGGGAAGCGGTAAAAAAACAGAAGAGAGAGGGGGTACCTGTCCAAGAGGAAAACATGGGTTTCTCCAAGAGGGGAAAAAGTTTGGTTTGGATTTTCAACTTCTGAGCTCAACCCAGAAGAGCTCGGGGTACCTTCTGAGTCCTTGAAGGACCTGGGGCCCCACATGCAAAATGTGTGCTCCAGTCCATGGAGCTAGCTCTCAGGTCCCATAGCCACAACTTTCATAAGATTGTTATTCATGATAGTACCTAAATTAAAAATAGTACAACATATTTTTTAATATAGGATCTGGAGAGATAATAGAGGGGATAGGGTTTTGCCTTTCATGTGCCAAACCTGGGTTCAATCCACAACACCCCATATGGTTCCTAAACACTGCCAGGAGTGATCCCTAAATGCAGACCAGGAGCAAGCCCCTGCCATCACCAGGTGTGACCCAAAAAAGAAAATTTAAAATAAATTAAGAGTCAGATATAAATAACAGGACGGGGGTGTGGCTCAGCAGTAGAGCACGTGCCTTACATAAGGCCCTACATTTAATCCCAGACACAGCCTAAAAAATAAAGTTATATAACATCAGGAGGCAAGTGAAATCGAGAAAAGAATTCAGGCTAAAGGGGATTTGGAATAGGAGTGTGCAATTCACGTTCTCTCACTAAGAAAGTGATAGATGTGCCAAGGTTTGGCTGAGAGGGAGCTGGCCGCACACACTGAGGAAGAGAAGGGCCCGGTGGGGCTTTCAGCACAAAAAGGTCCCCAGCGGGGGAGGTGCTGGCAGTCTGAGGAATAGCCAGGAGGCCCAGGGGGCTGGAGGACAGAGCACGAGAGGAGGAATGAAGGGAAGTCTGAGAGGAAATGGGATACGAGGCCATATAGGGCCTGACAGTCCATGATAAGGGACTTTGGTTCTCCTTCATCGGGTTGAAGTAGGTTTTGTTTTTGCTTATTTGGGTCACACCCAGTGGACGCAGGGCTTACTCCTGGATCTGCACTCAGGGATCACGCCTGAAGGGGCTCAGGAGCCGTATGTGGTGTTGCCAGGGGGAACTGTATCCAGGTCAGCCATGTGCAAGGAAAGAGCCTTACGCTGTGAATCATCTCTTCAGTCCGGGGTTGAAACAGTTTTGAGAATTTAAGTAAGTTGATATTAAAACCTAGAACATCAGGCCAGGGCAATAGCTCTAAGGGCTGGAGCACATGCCTGGCACGCAGGAAGCCCCTGGCTTCAATCCTCAGCCCCGCCTGCTCTCTAGGCATCACTGGCTTAGTCCTCGTGGCCCCCAACACTGTCCGAGCAGCACAGGGATGAGCCACACAGCTCCTACCTCCGAGCAGCTTTCCCAAGGAGCAGCCCCTGGGGCCCTGTTGAAAAGGCTTATTTTTAGCTAAAGATAACAGAGCAGGCGCTTTGCCTTCACTACTGGGAGTCAGCCCCAAACACAGAACTGGGAGCAGCATCCAAGGCCCGTCAGGGCCTGCCTCCAAGGCAGTAGCAGTCGGTGACGGTGTTTGCAGAGAAAGCTCAGTGGTCCAGTACAAGCTCTATATAATTAGAGCCTCGTGGCTGTCCTCACTTCTCCCACCAGGCCCCTGAACCCCGGGCGTGTCTGCTTCCTGGTCTGACAGAGGGGAGTCTCATGAGGCCCAGGAGACTTTCACAGGGTTGAAACCCCGAAAGGAGCGTTCCCACACTGCAAGGAGACGGAAGGACTGCGGGTCCCGGCCCTAACGGCGTGTGGTCAGGAAGGAAGTCCCATAGCCCGCAAGTGAACCGGCCACACTCAGACACAGGGGTGGAGGGGTGCCCCTCAGGTGCAACCACCGGGAGTTCCCAGGGGACAGGCGAGGGCTTGCACACCCACGCGGTGCTAATCAGGAATCAGCCGCAGGGCCCTCAGCTACTGCACGAAGCGACGTGGCCCTACCTGCCTGGCAGAGGCCCCTCAGAGCGTCCTTCCCACGGGGGGAGGGCCTCGCTGGCCTCCCCTTCCCCGCCGCCACCCCCGCCTGCGGCCACGTGTCTCTCAGAGAAGCTCCTGCCACGCACGGCCTCCATCCTCTCTCTATCCTCTCCAGGCTGGCAGCTGAGCGGCCCGGCCGCAAGGAGAAATCACAGTGGCTGGGAGGAACCGGGCGCTGCCGGGCAGGGCTGCCCCCATCGCCGCCTCCCATTGCCGCCTCCCATTGGCTGCGCCTCATGAGGCGATGTGGCAGCCCGCCCCCGCCTCCCCACCGGCTGCCAGGAAGGCGGGTACAGGGCGGCTTGCTCAGTCCCAAAGCAAGCGGCCCAGGTAGGCTGGCTCCCCTGGCACTGGCCCTGAAGCCTGGATCAAAGGCACCAGTTTGGGCCTTAGCCAGGGGTGGGCGGGATTGTGATGGGAGGGGGCCTCGTGGGAAAGGAAGCTGTTGGGGGGACCGGAGACTTGGGGAGAGCTTTGAAGGCCGGAGATCAGGTATGGGCACCCCCTGGGGCAGGAAGGCGCCCACTCGTGCCTGGATGGGCTGGAGATGAAAGGGGTATGTCCCCTCCCCTCTACCCAGCAGGATGTCCTGGGGGGAACCGGGGCTGCCGCCTGTCATTCTGTCCCGGGTGGCTCTTGGCTTCTAACGTGGCACCACTGCCCCCACCTTGCCCCAGAACCCAGGACTCAGTAGAGCCAGCCCTACTACAAGAGGAAAACATGGTTCGCCTCATCCAAGGGGCCAGAGATTATGGAGGTGTGAGGTTTTATTACCTCTGTACCTGCCCCACCAGAAGTCACTCTGAAGGCTGGCAAAGGAGATAGCGTTTACTCTGTGCCAGGCATGATTCCGAAAGCACATACAGAGAAAGTTCAGCCTCACCACACCCCGCTGAGCTAGGAGTGATCGCCTCCTTCCCACCGAGGAAGAAATCTGGGACTCAGCAGCATCAGGTGACCACTGGACAGGGTGACACAGGATTCAAGCCTCTCAATGGTCACCTCTGTCATGCGGGGAGTGATAATACAAGAGGCAGAGCCCAACCTGATGGAAGGGAACGGAGCCCGGGAGCAACTGGGCCAAACAACCTGGCATCTGGCAGGCCCCCAGTGCACAAGCCTAGGGCAGCGAGGCTTCAGCTGGGGTTTCAACATTCTGGGGTTTGGTTATGTCATTCCTTTTCCCCCTCCCACTGGTGACAAGTCAGGTGGAAGGACGATGGTAGGCCAGAAGTCCCATCAACTGACGCCTTGAAGGAGACTTTACTTACCAGGGCATGAGGCGGCCCAGGGGGGTCCAGGAGGACTTGCTGATGCAGAAGCCCACCAGGGGGTCTGTGAAAGCATCCCAAGCTCGGCCCACAAAGAGGATGATAGAGGCATAAAAGGGCTCACCTGGAATGTGGAAGAGGACAAAGATGACACTTACTCCCCACCTCAAACCTCCCAGACGCAGGGGGCGCCCTTCCCACCTCAGCCAGGACGTTGGGGCCCTGGGCTCCTCCCATGGCAGCATCTTCAGTAGCCTTGTTAGCATGACAGTATCATTTCCCGCTATCAACACTATGCCTTAGAGGAGTCCCCAGCTCCAAAGTTCCCCCTTCCACTGCCCTTGAAAACACTCCCTTCAGTTAGAGTGAGTTAAGAACCACTTCTCACCTCCCTGAGTGTTCAAACACCTGTAATCAGAACTTGCATTTGCTGGATGGTCACAATGGGCCTCAATTTCCCCATCTGCATAAAGAGGAGCTGTGATCCCTATTTTACGGGGCCAGACTATCATCTCAGGTGTGAAAAAAGGACCCTATAAATGCTTTTAAAATGTGGACATGGAAAGGAGCCAGGGGAGACCTCTCAAGAAGCTAGTGCTCAGGCTTTGCAAGTTGGAGGCCCAGGTTCAATCCCCAGCATCAAATGGTCCCCTGAAACTGCATGGAGTGACTCCCCCAGCACTACCCAGGAATAGTCCCTGAGCACCAAATGGTATGACCCTCAAAAAAACAAAGAAACAAAAAACATGGCTTGGGGCAGAGAGTATAAAGGGCTAGTGCACATGCTTTGCATGTGAGAGGACCAGTTTGATCCCTGGAGCCACATGGTCCCTGGAGCACCATTAGGAGCAACCCCCAAACATATAGCCAGGAATAGCTCCAGCACTTAGATATGTCTCCCCAATAACCCCCCCAATAAAGTGACCTGGAGCTGGAGATATGGTTTAGTAGTAAAAAATAAGCCCAAGGGGTTAAAGAGATAGTACAGTGGGGAGGGTGTTTGCCTTGCACATGGCCGACCCAGATTCCATCCCTGGCATCCCATATATATGGTCCTCAAGCACTGACAGGAGTAAGACCTGAGTGGAGAGCCAGGAATAACCAAGCATTGCCAGGTATGACCCAAACAGCAAACAAAATAAATAATAAATAAGCCTAAATGAACCAAGACCCTGGGTCCATCTCCCAGTATTGCACTGAACTCCCCCCAGCACCATAGAGTGTGCCCCCCCCCCATAACAACTAAAAAGTGGAGTAGGGCTGGATAGATAGTAGAGGGGTTAAGGTGCTTGCCTTGCACACAGGTGACCCTGGCACCTCATATGGTCCCCTGCCAGGAGTAAGCCCTGCTCCAAAAAAAAATTACATTTAAGGCAAGATAAAAAGTACAGCAGGCAAGCACTTGTCATGAACACTAATGAACCAGCTTCAATCCCCACACCCCAGTCGTCCCCTGAGCCCCACCAGGAGTGATCGCTGACCGCAGAGGCAAGAATAAGGCCTGACTGACCACTTAGGACAGCTTCTCCAAACTTTGGCTCCTCTACTAAGGCCCTGTTGCTGCTATTGTTCCAACAAGCTGGGAAATCAGCGGCTCCATCCACACTGCAGTCTAACACTCAGGACTTCAGTTTCTTCCTCCGAATACAGGTTCCTCATATTCATGCTCCACTCAGGGCCAAGCCCAGGGAGTTGTTAAAGAATGGGCTGAGGTCTGGCGAGACAGTGCAGGGGTTAGGATGCTTGCCTAGGGCTTGGCTGGTCCTGGTTAGATCTAGGCACTGCATATGGTTCCTGAGCACTGCTAAGAACAACTCTAGAGCACCAAGATGGAAGTAGCTGTTAAGCCCCAGAATCACTGCTCCCCAGGAAAAAAAACTAGCTGAGGGCTAGAAAAATGCTTCACATGCAAGGGGTTGAAGAATCTGCTTTACATGCAAAAGCCCCCTGGTTCAATCCCTTGCACCGCCTGGTTCTCCAGCATTGCCAGAAAGAACCCTTAAGCACTGAGTGGAGAGTCGGCCCTGAGCACCCCCCCAGGTGTGGCCCCAAAATAAACAAAAGAAAAAACCAGCTGAATGACAGGAGCTGGGGCACCTACCTTGACGCAGGAGCCCCACACGCTCAATCCCAGAGCACCCCAAGCATGATACATACCACCATGGGTGGCCCCAAAACTGAACATACTAAGTGAATGAAGTCATTTCTCTATTCTGAGCCTTAGGGTTCTCCACTACAAAAAAGAAGCCACCCAGATGCCTTGCTTGCAAAATCAGATACTACAGAGCAAAATCAGCACTCCTGTTCAAACAAGGTAAATTCTCAGGGTGCCCAGTCACTGAACAAGACTTCTTAATGTGCAGGGGCCCGCTTCATCCTCTGGGTCCTTGTGCACCAGGGCACCCTAACTTAGCCTAGCTCTACCCTGCCAACTTCCCTGCCTGAGCCAGCCACAGGTAAATGTGGATTCACTTCTGCCAAAGTCTGGTGATGTCCACCGCCCCTGAGCTAAGCCAGCTTACTGCTGTCCAGCCGTAGACACAGTATTCCAGCCTCTTCTAAGAACACAGCTAGAGTCGCTCTGTTGCTCCGGCCACTCAAGACACGGGGTAGACAGACGTCACCTCTGGGTGACTTTTATCTGCCGTGATGCTGAACAAGCAGGGATTTCCTGCCTCCTTTCACAGAGGGGGAAAAACAAACCAAGCGTCCCCCCGGTGTCCTCAGTCTTTCCCACACTGGATATACTGAAAGGACCTGGCAGGCCCTGCCCACTCACCTGAGCCACATCCAATAGGTAGATCTGCAGGGAAGAACCCCAAGGCACAGCCTGTCACCTGGTAAGGGGCACCCCCCCAACTGCATAGCAAAGCTTGTTGCAAATGGACAACTGGTGTTTCTTCTTTGGCTCTTTCTGGAAAGAAGAGAAAAGAATGAGAAGAGACCCAAGATCTTGGCCTTTATCCTAGAAGCTTCCAGAGATTCAAAAAGGACCTAACCTGTATGGGTCAGAGTGATAATACAACAGGTAGGCAGTTGGCTGACCCAGATTCGATCCCCATTACATATTGTCTCCTGAGCCCTGCCAGGAGTAATCCCTTAGTGCAGAACCAGTTGTAAACTCTGAACACCTCAGGGTGTGTCCCCAAAACAAAAACAAAAGAAAAACAAAAGGGATCTGATCCCTAGTCAACTAAGCCAAGAGGAATAAATCTGCTTTATCTGGTCCCACCCAGAGAGGTCCCACTTCTCACCAGCAAAGAAAGATAATCTCTGCTCCTGGGAGCCTAGAAAAGTGGGGGATGGGGGGTGCACTGAGAAAGCTGCCATCCCACCGCTAGGCTCCTTTCAGAGATAGAGGGTTAGAAGGCCAGGGCAATAGCACAGCAGGCAGGGCACTTGCCTTGCATGCAGCCAACCCAGATCTGATCCCAGGCATCCCATAAGGCCCCCTGAGCCAGCCAGAAGCAAGCCCTGAGCACAGCAGGATGTCTCCCCCCACCACCACCACTACCAAAAAAATAAAATCAAAGACTGAAGGGGCAACATGCTCCAGCAGAACTGTCTCCACCCTGTGCCAGCTGCCACAACCTGAAAATCCTCTCGCTGCCAAGAACTAGCTAAACCCAGCGCCCGCTCCCACCCATGCTCGAGGCCAGGGAGACACCTGCCTGCGGGGGTGAGCTCTAGAGAGCGGTAGGGCCCAGTCCCACAGCTGTTCCTTCCATCTGTCTCCGAGCGTCCCTAACCCCTAGGGACGCCCAGGCTTCAGGAAACCCAGGAACTGCCCTCCCTTCCCCTTCTCCCTGCCGCAGCCCCCGCCCCGCAGTTCCTAGGGGACTTGGGAGAAGGCTAGGTGCGGGGAGTTCTCTGGGTGGGGCATCAGGGATTACTCATACACAGTAGTAGCATAATTGCTCTTCGGGCTTCTTCCAAGTTAAAAAAAAAAAAAAGAAAGGAAAGGACAGTGTCACCGCCACCACCATCACCCCTCACCCCCTCCCCGCAAGCACGTGTCTGCTGCTGGGATCCCTGCCCTAGGGCCAAGGGGCTCCACTCGGATCTCATTTCTTCTCGAGGAGCGGCGAAGGTTAGGACGCACGAAACTCGCAGGGCGCCACCATGCGCGCTCCGCGGGCGGGGGAGGAGCCGGGCTCCTTTGAGAGCAGAGCCCTTGTTCTTATGAATGAACTTGAGCGGCCCGCCGCAGAGGAGAGACCCGAATGCAGGCACGTGGCGGGGGAGTAGGGGAGACGGAGGGTGAGCCCCCATCTCTGAAGTCTCTCTAGTATTTAGGGAGGCAAACCTCAGCCGCTGACCACAGAAGAACGGCACACGGCGAGGCAAAGCCAGGCACCAAGTGAAGCCGCCGGCGGAGACCGCTCTACCGAGAAGGGGAGAGCCAAGAGGGGCGCCGGCACCCACAAACCGTCTTCATCACCCGCTGCCTCGGCACCCCGGGGCCTCCACCTCCCCGTGGGTCCGCTCGGGCTGACGAGGTGCCCACGAGGTGCTGACGAGGTGCCCACGAGGTCCCGGCACCCAGCCTCTCCGCGTACGCCCCCCATCTCGACCTGCCCGCCCTTCCCCTTGCCCTCCACGCGGGCCAAGGGAGACTCACCTTCACCTGGGCCGGCCGTTCACCAGCTTGAAGGATGCCGGTGGGCAGCAGTCCGGCTGCGGACCCGCTCTCGGCACCCTCTCCTTTGGCCATGACCCGTGGGCCACGCCGACTGGAACCGGGACCCCGGGATGCAGCTGCGCTCCGCGGGCCTCTGCCGTGCCTGGTGGGCTCGTGCCTGGTGGGCTCGTGCCTGGTGGGCTCGTGCCTGGGCGCCCGCCGCCGCCACTGTCGCTGCGCGCGAGTACTGCCGACCGGTGGCGCGGACAAGCGCTCTGTGGCTCACACGCCCCCCCTCGCGCCTCTTAAAGGTTCTCCGCGAGGAGGAGACCGGCGGGCGCGCCGATTGGCTGGCGGCTGCAGGCGGCCTCGGATTGGCTGGCTCCGAATGGCCCTGCTGAAACTCAGTGCCACCGCCACGTTCTCAAAGCCCCGGAACAGGCATTCGGCTGCGCTACGGGGGCTGGCCCGCGGCTCAGCCGACCCACTCACCAGACCCACGCGAGCAAACTGAGACCCAGAGCTCAACGCGGCCCGCCCGAGGCGCCCAGAGTGAGTTCTTCCCAAGTCGAACCTGTACCGTAAGACTTCTGCCCTCCAGGCAAGGGGAAGATTGGGGCTCAGAAGGATGGCTGCCAACCCCCGCCCCTTTAATATCCACTAAGGGCTACAGAGATGGACTCCACGGGCTGAGCTCATGCTTTGCAATGCAGGACGCCCCCCATTTTGATCCCCTGCATCATATGATTCAAATCCCCTCCTACTCACCCCCAACACAAAGCCAGGAGTAGCCCCAGAGTACCGCTGGCTGTAGCCCATAAAATAGTAGTTATGATAACAATGATTGTAAATAAAATTCAGAATTAGTATCCTGATAGCTAAAAGGCTGACGTGCATGCCTTGCATGTATGAGGCCCCACTTTCCATCCTCTGCACAGGGTCTCAAAGCACCTGGGAGGGAGGGGAGCCCTCTGGGTGTAGCCCTGGTGGCCCCCAACATTGAATATACTTGCCTGCACTGCCT
Organism: Cryptotis parvus; assembly: GCA_021461705.1. NCBI lineage: Eukaryota > Metazoa > Chordata > Mammalia > Eulipotyphla > Soricidae > Cryptotis > Cryptotis parvus. The sequence continues at coordinate 16,186 of JAJIBD010037531.1, forward strand.
GGCAAGTATCTTTAGGAGTAGCTCACACACACACACACACACACACACACACACACATTTCTCAGAAACACTGGTGATTCCAGAAAATAACTAAATTTAAAATAAAATTGGGGCCAGAGCAATAGTACAGCAGATAGGGTGCATGCCTCACCTGGGCAATCCACGTTAGCTCCCCTGCACCCATATGGTCACCGAGCACAGCCAGGAGTAACCCCTGAGCACTGCCGGGTGTGGCTCAAACCCTCCCCCCAAAAAATAAATTAAAAAAAAATAAAATAAAATCTGGAGTCCAGTCCAGTCTGCCTCTCCTGTGAGCCCTGGCAGCGGGGGCACTAAATCCCCTACCAGTGCCCCCTCTCCCGTCCTCCAAGATTGATCCCTCTTCCTGCCATTGACATCACCGGGGCCTTTAGCAATGAAAAGCAAAGAGAAGAGTCTTGTCAGTCAGTCTGTGTCAAAGAGGACTAGCCTTGCTGCCAGGGAGCTCCAAGGTCTGGAGAAGAGACTGATGCACAGCCCCAGTTCGTTAGGACAGTGACAGTGGCCTTTTAGAGGCACTGTCTGACCCCCTGCCAGTGACAAGTGGTGTGATCAGTTTACAGTGGAGGAAAAGGTGGCTCAGAGAAGTAAAATTGTTTTGGGGTGGCAGAGCCAGGCCGTGGAGATTCTGTCAGATTCTGAAGCTCTCCTCATAGCAGCCATGCTCTCTCTGTCCTCTCAGCAAAAGGTGATCAGAAGGCTGAGTGGGGTACGGATGCCTCCCCTGCAAGGAAACTGTGCAGCTGCCATGGCAACCTGGGTTGAAATAACAAGGAAAGGCTTGAAACAGAGAGTACAAAATAATCTGGTCCTGGAAAGACAACGGGAGAACATTAGTCTGGGACATAGGTCAGATGCCCGTGCCAGCAGACAGTCAACTCAGCTACCTCTGGTCCTGTTAGCCAATAGCACCCCAGGCTACCTGGATCCTCACGAGACCAGCTGGGGTCAAGATGACTCTGGTCAGTAAAAGGGCTTCATGGGTTCTCAAAGGCCACTCACCCTCTCGTGGGCGTCAGTCAATGCCAGCCTTCTTTTTCCTTCAAAGCTTTGAGTGCAAGGGAGAGACAGGAGGTCTCTGCCTGGGGTGAACACATGAAGCTTTCTGTGTGCCCTCGCTAAAGTCCTTTTGTCACCCAGCTCAAAAGAGAGACCAAAGAAGCACGTGTGTTCTGTGGAAAGAGCTTGCCATGACCCCCAGGATTCCTCCAGGCACTGTGTGACATGGAATTGTCTGTTGTACGACATGGGCTGGAGTTGGAAGTTCCTTGTAGGCCTAAAGCATTCACTCTTATTGGATTATCTGTCAGACCATGAGCCTGTGGAAGGTGGAGAAGCTGATCTCTGACATTCCTGCATCCACACAGACTAACCTGGGGCCCATCTCACAGTAGGAGTTTAATGCCTGTGTGGGTCTTCCTCAGCAGAAAACACAAGAAGGACCCATTTGGAAAAAGGGACCCACATTTCTCCATTTAACTAGCCATGTGCTTGCTCTGGAAACTCAGTTAACCTCTCTGTGTAAAATGGTACAGTTAATAATTATTACCCGATATATTTGTTTGGGATGTGGAAGGGAAAAAATGCACAAGAAATGCTCAGCACCAGTACTTGGGAGCTGAAGCTGGGCTGATCCCCCCCCGGCCTGATTCCAGTGTGCCAGTGTAGCAATGAAAGATTCCAGATATGGCCTGACCAAGCCTGCACAATAGGCCTTTTATTTCCCCAGTCAGGACAGGACACATTGTTAATGCAGCCTAAGACTGCTGGGCTTCAGAGCCTTTCTCTCCCATGATTAGTTTTCATCAGGTTGTGGTCAACTAAATCATTCAGATCCTTTTCACCGGAGCTGGGGTCAAGTCAGGCCTCCCCCAGGCCCAATGTCTTGGAAATTCACAGAAGGACAGTGTCATCTTGCTTCTTCCAGCCTGTTGAAATGGTTCTGAATGCTAGTTCTTTTGTTAGTCACTGTTTTCTCTCCCTGTCTCAATTTAGATCCATACTGTTCCTTGTGACTGCAACGTTACCATCTATGTCATTGGTCAGAGCAGAGCCCATAGCTCTCCACCAGAGACCCTTCTATGCCATCAGCCAAATCAGGACACTAATTGAATTAGCATCCGAGCTCACGCACAGCTCCAAATTGTCCATAACCACCACCCACTGTACATTGGCAAGCACTGAGCTAAGTCCTTCCTACTGCTGACTCTTGAAAGGCACAGTGGTGGGGAGTGCCAGCCCTTTGCACTGTGGAAAATAGGAAAATTCCTTCCTTCCTTCCTTCCTTCCTTCCTTCCTTCCTTCCTTCCTTCCTTCCTTCCTTCCTTCCTTCCTTCCCTTCCTTCCTTCCTTCCTTCCTTCCCTTCCTTCTTTCCCTTCCTTCCTCCCTCCCTCCCTTCCTTCCTTCCTTCCCTTTGTTCCTTCCTCCCTCCCTTCCTTCCTTCCTTCCCTTCCTTCCTCCCTTCCTTCCTTCCTTCCTTCCTCCCTCCCTCCCTTCCTTCCTCCTCTTCTTCCCTCCCTCCCACCCTCCCTCCTCCTTCCTTCCCTCCCCTCCCTCCCTCCCTTCCTTCCTTCCTCCCCCCTCCTTCCCCTCCCTCCCTCCCTTCCTTCCTTCCTTCCTCCCTCCCTCCCTCCCTTCCTCCTTTCTTCCCCTCCCTCCCACCCTTCCCTCCCTTCCCCCCTCCCTCCCTCCTCCTTCCCCACCCTCCCTCTCTTTCTTTCTTTCTTTCTTTCTTTCTTTCTTTCTTTCTTTCTTTCTTTCTTTCTTTCTTTCTTTCTTTCTTTCTTTCTTTCTTTCTTTCTTTCTTTCTTTCTTTCTTTCTTTCTTTCTCTCTCTCTTTCTCCCTTTCTCTCTTCCTTCCTTCCTTCCTTCTTTCCTTCTTTGTGAATCAAGATAGTTCTTACTGAACAAAACTTAGGAAGATGTGAGGGGACAGAGAGGAGCACATGTTCAAGAGCAAAGATGATGTAAGAAAGGGAGCAAGGGACAGTGCAAGCGTTTAAAGGAGAACATGGGTCTGAAGAACAAGCCCCTTATGTTTCTTCTTTTTTTTCTAGTAAGATTTTTTTTCTCTAGCTTATGTTGCTTCAAAAAATACAGTATGGGGGCTAGAGCGATAGTCCAGCGGGTAGGGCATTTGCCTTGCACACGGCCGGCCCATGCCAGCCCAGGTTCGATCCCCGGCATCCCATATGGTCCCCCAAGCACCCCCAGGAGTAATTCCTGAGTGCAGAGCCAGGAGTAACCCCTGAGCATTGCGGGTGTGACCAAAAAGCAAAATAGATAGATAGATAGATAGATAGATAGATAGATAGATAGATAGATAGATAGATAGATAGATAGATAGATAGATAGATAGATAGATAGATAGATAGATAGATACAGTATGGATACATGTAACATACAAAATGTCTCATTGTTCGTGTTATTTGTATGCTCTGATCCATAGTTACTAGCAGCTTCATTTGGGGAGTCAAAAGTTATGTTCCTGCGGCTGGAGCGATAATACAGCAGGCAGGGCATTTGCCTTGCATGCAGCCAATGGAGGTTTTATCCCTGGCATCCCATATCGTCCCCTGAGCACTGCCAGGAGTAATTCTTTAGCAGAGAGCCAGGAGTAACCCCTGAGCATCACCAGTGTGACCCAAAAAAATGAAAGAAAGAAAGAAAGAAAGAAAGAAAGAAAGGAAGAAAGAAAGGAAGAAAGAAAGAAAGAAAGAAAGAAAGAAAGAAAAGAAAGAAAGAAAGAAAGAAAGAAAGAAAGAAAGAAAGAAAGAAAAGAAAGAAAGAAAACAGAAAGGAAGGAAGAAAGAAAGAAGGAAAGAAAGAAAGAAAGAAAGAAAGAAAGAAAGAAAGAAAGAAAGAAAAGAAAGAAAGAAAGAAAGAAAGAAAGAAAGAAAGAAAGAAAAGAAAGAAAGAAAGAAAGAAAGAAAGAAGGAAAGAAAGAAAGAAAAGGAAAAAAGAAAGGAAGGGAAGGAAGGAAGAAAGAAAGAAGAGAAAGAAAGAGCAAAGAAAGAAAGAAAGAAAGAAAGAAAGAAAGAAAGAAAGAAAGAAAGAAAGAAAGAAAGAAGGAAGGAAGGAAGGGAAGGAAGGAAGGAAGGAAGGAAGGAAGGAAGGAAAGAAAAGAAAGAAAGACAGAAAGACAGAAAGACAGAAAGACAGAAAGTCAGAAAGACAGAAAGAAAAGAAAGAAAGAAAGAAAAGAAAGAAAGAAAGAAAGAAAGAAAGAAAGAAAGAAAGAAAGAAAGAAAAGAAAGAAAGAAAGAAAGAAAAAGAAAGAAAGAAAGAAAGAAAGAAAGAAAGAAAGAAAGAAAGAAAGAAAGAAAGAAAGAAAGAAAGAAAGAAAGAAAGAAAGAAAAGGGGCTGGAGTGATAGCCCAGCAGGTAGGGTGTTTGCCTTGCACTGCAGCCAGCCTGTGCCGGCCTGGGTTCGATCCCCAGCAACCCATATGGTCCCCCGAGCACAGGAAGGAAGGAAGGAAGGAAGGAAGGAAGGAAGGAAGGAAGGAAGGAAGGAAGGAAGGAAGGAAGGAAGGAAGGAAGGAAGGAAGGAAGGAAGGAAGGAAGGAAGGAAGGAAGGAAGGAAGGAAGGAAGGAAGGAAGGAAGGAAGGAAGGAAGGAAGGAAGGAAGGAAGGAAGGAAGGAAGGAAGGAAGGAAGGACAGTGCACAGGGCTCAATCCCGGGTACCCCATATGATCCCCCCAGCACCACCGGGAGTGATTCCTGAGTGCAGAACCAGGAGTATCCCTGATGTGACCAAAAAGAGGAAACATCTTAAAGGATGGTGATACGGCTGGAGGGTACTTTGCATGCAGGAGCCCTAGGTTTGATCCCTGGCACATGGTCCTTTGAGCACTACTGGGTAAGACCAAAAAACAAACAATTAATCCTAAAGAAGAGAAATACATTTACCATACTGTGCTGTGATTTTACATTGTCTGCTAGAAATCCCACTAGATTGGGCCACAGAGATAGCACAGGGCTGAAGGCACTTGTCTTGCACACAGTTGACCCAGGTTCAATTCCAGCACCACATATGATCCCTTAAGCTCTGCCAGGAGTGATGCCTTAGCACAGAGCCAGAAATAATCCCTGAGCACAGCTGAGTGTGGCCCAAAACCTAAAAGAAGGAGACAGTGACCACCATCACCCTTCATGACTGATGGAGAGAGGGAGCAGTGAGGATGTCACGCCCGGGCCCAGCTGACCATGGGGCCCCCAGGAGGACAGATGGGTTTTGGGAGTGGGCCCAGCACCTCTGGGGGTCCCGGAAGCAGCCGGATGAGACTCGCCCATCACACTAGCCACCACCTTCGCTGTTCGGACGCTGGGAAACTGCCTCATGACCAGATTAACAGAGCAAAAACCAGTTTGAGCCCAGGTCGAGCCACAAGCGGCAGCACGGTCCATTAAAATAGTGGAGACAATGATGTCCTTTGATGCACTGCATTCCACGATGTGCAGGAAAGTTTGGCGGAGGGAAAGATAAAGAGGAAAGAAATGACATATAGAACCCGCCAAGTAGTTGAGGTGTGGGAGGGGGAGGGAAGTGGGGACATTGGTGATGGGAGATGGGTTTGGGTGGAGGGATGGGTGTTGGAACACTGTAGAACCAAAACTCTACATGAGCATCTTTCAATTGTATGTCTAGAATGGTGTAATAAAATTTGGGGGAAAAATAATAAAATAATAAATGAAATGAAAATAAAAATAAAGTCAGAGCTCAGCTGCATCCTCTGAACACGAAGCTTCACTGTGGACACTCAGGCGCCGCACAGTCCTAACCTCTGGTGTCTCCAGGGGGCCCCCTTGGCAGCTCTCCTTCCTACCCTGCCCTCCCCACCTCCAGGCCTCGAGCCCAAGGGGCTCTGCTGAGGTTCCAGCCCCCTGTGGCTGAGGACACCCTGATCCCTTCTGAGAGTTTTCCCTGCAGCAATGTTGCTTCCCTCTGGGACAAGGGGTTCTCTCAGAGCAAACACACAGTTCCACCTGCGGGGAGGAGGGGGTGTGGGAGGCAGGGAGGGCTCCTCTCTTCTTCCCTTCACCCCTCCTAAGTCTTACTGTCTAAGCCTAGCCTTACAACCTCAGGCAAATAAAGGGAAGCACTCCCGGTGTTGCTCTCCCGAGAAGCTCACAGGGTCCCCCCTTCTTCCTGTGTCCTAGTGTATGGTTAAGGGGCTTTTCAGGAGGCCACCTGGTAAGTACCTTGAACTTCTTGGGGGCAGAGTAATAAAGAATTAAGTGCCAAGATCCCAGAGAGATATTATCTGGCTTCATAACTCATCTCTAGTGTTACAGTCCTCTTGCGTAAATGATTCGGCCTCTTACATTTCAGTCTCCCACGTGTCAAATGGGTGTCGGGGCCCTGGCCAGCAGCCCCGGCACAAATGAGGAAGACCTAGATCTTGCTGGACTTCATCCTTGCGGAAAAAGGTGAGGGATGGACTTGGGAGAAACTCTGCCTTGCCGCTGCAACTGCTAAGAAAGGAAAGAAAGAAAGAATGAACAACACCCATGCAGCGGGAGCTCTGGATAGCAGCACTAGCTTTACTGGACACAGTTTAAGCATTTTATACAATATTTGGGCAGAGGGGGTACAAGCACACATTACAGGGCATTTGCAAGCTTCTGGGCCATTGTAACAGCAGAACAAATGACAATCACAGATTTAGCATTTGCAAGGTAACAATCATTGATTTACATATCCCTGTGGTCAGAGGTCAGAAGACCAGGCACATCGCCTAACCTTAGCCTCGGATTAGCACAGATGTTTTGTGTGTAACCTTATGGGCAGGGCCCATTTCTGGGTCCTGCCCTTAGGGTCTTGTGGTGGGAAAATGCCTAGACCCTAAGGCTAGCAGCTCAGAGCCCAACAAATGGGCACTATAGTATACCTATCTTAAAGGGCTGGATTAAGTCAGTGCTTTAACAGTACTTGGAACATAGTGAACATTTTAGAAGTGGTAGTATTATCATTGTTACTACTACACTGGGCAAACCTCACCATGGAAGGCCACTTAAGTCAGAAAAGAAAACTGAATGTTAATTTGCTAGGGGCTAGTTTTGTATGTGGTGACTCAAAGTGATATTTCTAGCATTGTGGGGCAGTGCCAGGACAGCATTACCAGGTGGAGCTGTTGGGGTGTTGATACTGAGATACCGTTGCTAAGCAAAGGTGCTGCTTGACTCCAGTGTTGCTAAGTGGAATAGTTGCAGTCTGCTAGCCAGCCGTGAGGTCCCTGAGCCAGGCCCACCTTCTGGATTCTAGAGAAACAAAGTTCAACCCAGCTGTTAAAACATACTTAACCCAGGACCAGGGAGCTAATACACAGGTTAGGGCTCTTGCAAGCTCTTGATGTTCCCCACCCAGATTCGATTCCCGGCACTAGCCAGTCTCGCAGGCACTACCATGTAGAGGGACTGGAGGCCCCTGACCATCACCAAGGGTGGCCCTAGAGTTCCCTGAGCACTGACAGGGTGGCCTTCAGAGCCCCAGTACTCCAGGGTCCAAGAAACACACATCCTCAGGCCCCTAGCATTGAACTGCAGCCCCAGTTGGCTAAGATCACCAAGAGTGGTTCTAGTCTGAGCACTGCATGGGAGGTCTTACTCCTAAGATATATATTTATATACACAGGCCAAAAATCATCCTAATAATGGGGCCGGAGCGGTAGCCCAGCGGGTAGGGGCGTTTGCCTTGCACGCGCCGGCCTGTGCCGCCTGGGTTTGATCCCTGGCATCCCATATGGTCCCCTGAGCACCGCCAGGAGTAATTCCTGATTGCAGAGCCAGGAGTAACCCCTGAGCGCCGCCAGGTGTGACCCAAAAAATAAATAAATAAATAAATAAATAAATAAATAAATAAATAAATAAAAATCATCCTAATAATAAATCAGATATACGTAGCATGAGCTAGGGCTATAACTCAGTGGCAAAGCACTGACCCTGCATATGTGAGACCCTTGATTTGATCCCCAACACGTACACACAAGCACACATGTGTGCACAAAGACTCAACAGCTACCAGGAGTCAGCATCCTCAAGAGTGGTGCCTTGAGGCTGGGGTGAGGGAGTGGCATGTTGAAGAGGTAGGGCTGGGCAGGCCTTGACACAACAGCGCCCTGGAACAGTTGCTATGTGGGGCTATGCCAGCCACTTCCCCATGGAGCCCTGTTTGTCTGTTGGTGGAGTGGGGTGAAGAGAAAGTAGGAAGGAGGCACTCTCCAGGTCTCCAGAGAGGCTTTTCAGGAACAGGCAACTAAGAGCCCTTGAAGTCACCTGAAGCTGCCAGTTCCTGCCTGGGTATTGGCTTGGGAAACTGCAGGTCGGAGAGAACACCAGGCCTCTCTGTGTGATTATAAGGGATCAAGGCTCTGCCCCCAAAGAGGCCCTTTCCGAGTCAGTGATGGGTTTGTCCTCAGAGCCTCCGCTGTCAGAAGTGTGAAGGCATTGGAGAGTGCCCACAGAGTCTTTGGGACTTACTAAAGTCTTTGGGACCTACTTTGGGAACCACCCACCCACCCCATGTCCCCACAGCTTCTTGCCCCTAGCTCAAGATCTTCCCAGAAAAGTGAAGGCCCTGTCCCTGGAAACCTCTGCCAAGAAGACTGAAGAGTGAGTGGGAGAGGCTGGCCACACTCACTGCGTTCTCAGGGGAGCCGTGCCACCTGATGCCATGGTGCAACTCTCAGGGAGCCCCAGTGGTTGGACCACGTTGCCGGGTGGCCTCAGGGTTCATAAGATCAGGTGAGGTGCTCTCGGCGAAGAGCCAGCACCTGTTCCGGAGGGTGGAGGGCCTGAAGCCTGAGCAATACTGCTCCCTTCTAACTGGCCTGGACTCCGCCCTGGCTCTCCTCATGCTCGCCCCACATTCCTGCATGGAGGCCCTGCCTTCATCTGCTGCCCTGTACATGCTCAGAACTGGAAGAGTCACTGGAGTTACTTGCACTCAGGCCTGTGTGTCAGAGCAAAACCAGCTTTGGGAACACCCGAGGCCCCACTTCCACCGGCCTCTGGCTCTTTCTCTGAACACAAAGCAGACGGGCAACTCTGTGCTGCACAATGGCTTGCCCACTTCCATAATGGCTTGGAGAAGGTGCCTGGTGCCTTTTGACCTGTGGTAACCCTGTGATCTCATGCTGATTAGTAGCAAGAGACAAGAACCAGCCAGATCTTATCTGAAAGAGCATGGGTCTGGAGGCAGGTTCCACTGGGTTTGGATCCAAGACTGTCTCAGCTGTGACTTCAGGTCCATCATGTCGCTGAGTACCATCTCTCTGATGTGGGGTAATACCTGGTATTGGCTGTCTGTGGATCAGGTGAGGTAGTGTAAGCACCCACAACCAGCCCCTCAACTGACTCTCTACAAACCCTCTTTATTCCCCCTCTATTCTAATGTCTGGATGTCTGGTTATTAGGCAATAATGAATCTGTGCACAATTAATTGTGCTCTGAATAAAAAACTTAAAACCTAGGGGGCCTAGGAATACTATAGCAAGTAGAGTGATTGCCTTGCACACAGCTGAACCAGGTTTGATCCACAGCACCCTATCACGATCCCCTAAGCCCATCCAGGAGTGCCCCCTGAGCATAACGCCAGGAGTAAGACCTGAATATAGCTGAGGGTGACCTAGAAACCGAAAAAAAAACCCCATAAAACCAAGGAAAAAATAGAAATGTAAAGTCTGAGCGCCTTGGGGGGTGGGGGTGGGAGACAAGGCAAGGAGACTTGGAGCCTCAAAGGCTGAGCGTTGGCCCCGAGGACAGTGCAGCAGGTGGGGTGCTTGCCTTGCATGCAGCTGATCCAGGTTCAATCCCCAACATCTCATATGCTTCCACCAAGCCCGCAGGAGTAATTCCTGAGCAGAGAGCAAAGAGTAAGCCTTGAGCACCCCGTGTAGCCCTAAAACAAACAAAAAGGCTGAAAGTGGCCTTGGAGGTTCATTCTCTGGGCCTATTCCGGCCCATCCAACAATACAGAGATGAATAAGATAGAAATGATCTTGTCCTTAGAAGGTCACGGTCATATCTAATCATAGGGAGAAACATGAACAAAGCTATTGAAATGATGGGACAAAGGTCTAATGATGCTGCGTCCATGTGGACAGGCTTGAGAATACCAGATTCTGTTTTAAGGTTTCTGCTTTTACTTTTGGAGTCACTCCCGGCAATGCTCAGGGGTTTCTCCTAGGTCTGCCCCTGAATTACTCCTGGTGGTGCTCAGGGGACCAGATGGGATGTTGGGGATCAAACCTCAGTCAGCTGCATGCAAGGCAAACACCCTACTTGCTGTACTATCACTCCAGCCCACCAGATTCTATTTGAGAGGAAGAAGCTTGGGAGAGCTTCCCAGAAGAGGTGAGAATGGATATGAACCCTGAAGGAGAAGGAAGCACTCCTAAGACAATGAAGAGTATGCCAGGCAAAGGAAGCTCAGCGAGAGGGGAGTTGGAGGGAGGATGGCTGGTCTGAAAATTGTTTCAGCTGGTTTGGTGTTTGTCACATGGGAAACAGGTCAGTTGAGAAGCAGAGGTGATGGAAGCAGGCTTTGAGAAAGTGGAGAGCCACTAAAGGTTGGAAAGGAGATGAGAAGAAGTTTCTGGAGGGCCAAGAGGAACTATAGGGAAGGTGCTTGCCAACTTTGGTTCCAGGTTCCATCCCCGACACTGCATCTGGTCCCCAGAGCACAAGTAGATAAAGTCCAATACCAAAAAAATAAATAAATGAAAGATTCTAAACAGACAGGTAAAATGAGGGACATCTATACTTTATAAAGATGCCGCCTCCCCACCCTCCTTACAACCAGGCCCGTCCCCATGGTTTTCAACCACCTATCCACAGAATGGTATCATCTGCTGGTGTTAAAAAGAAAAAAAGTTGAAAACACTGCCCTAGCCAGTCCCTTCTGATCCAACACCATATGGAGTTTTTTTTTTAAGATTTATCGAGGTTCAGAGAGATAGTACAGCTGGTAATGCACTTGCCTTGCATGCAGCTAACCTGGGTTCCATCTCCAGCATCCATTTGGTCCCCTGAATACCAACAGGAGTAAATCCTGAGTACAAAGCTTGTAGCCCTGAGCATCACCAGGTGTGGTTTCAAAACCAACAAACAAAAATGATGTTCACTCCTACTAATAAAGCCTGCCTATTTTATGTGTTCAATAAACATTTGATGAATCAAAGGTATAGTCCCTTTCCCTGTATTTCTGAATAAAGCACTAAATAAAGCACTTCCGGATTGCCTTTGTAGAAGTGTAGCCATAAGGCCACCTGCCCCTCGAGGTGTTGCAGGTGTGGCTGCGGTGCCCAGCTGCATTGGCAGGTGGCAGACAGGAGATAGGCTTGTCTACACCCCCAGGGCTCTGCCCTGTGGGCCCTGGATGGTGGATGGTCTGACATAGGAAAAGACTGGGCCCCCTGGGATGAACCCAGAGCCATGGCAGAGCCTGGCAAGCTACCCGTGGTGTATTCGATATGCCAAAAACAGTAACAATAGAGATGAACTGGACAAGGGACAGACCAGATGCACAGCTGCGCTGCCCGGCCCACGTGGAGCAGCCCATGGAGTCTCTGAGGAATCGGCTAGTCCCCGGCCGAGACCAACGTAGCTCCTAGGGTAAAGCAGTCATGTGGGGGGGAAGCCACGCTGGCCGGAATTGGAGCAGGGATTTGGGCTCCTCCCTCTCCATGCCGGTGGGCGTGGCTACGGGCTCGCAGCCTCCACAACCAGATGAACCGGACAAGGGGCAGACCAGACGCACAGCTGTGACAGTGCGCAGCCGCGCAAGAGGCTTAGATAACAAAGTAGGCTAGGACCAGGTCCTTCCCAGGATCTTTCACATCTGTACACCATAATGATCATTGTAGTTGTAACAAACTGGGGAGGTTGATGGGGAATGAGGAACTATAATGTCACACTAGAACTCACTACTGAATATACACATAGATAATTGCATCATAAACCATAAGGCAAGTCACAAGGTGTAGGAGAAGAGAGAGAAATACAGAGACAGAAATAGAGATAGAGAGAAAGATGAGAGACTCAGGCGCACAGGGGGAGAGCTGCCATCCGGCTCTCCCCTAGCTCAGCTGACCATGAGGCTCCCAGGAGGCAAGATGGGTTTTGGGGGAGTGGGCCCATCACCTCTGTAGGGCCTCGGAAGCAGCCGGATGAGACTCGCTCACCATAATAGCCGCCATTATCACGGTCCGGACCCCACAGCTCATCAGAACCCACGCAAGAGAGACGCTGATCTCAAGACCAGCTCAGAGCAGCCGAGTTCGAGCCCAGGTAGGCGGCTCTCGGAGGCGGAAGTCACCGGGTGTTCCTGGAGATGGAGCTGGGGTCCCCATTCCCCTCTCTGACCCATCCCAGAGGCCTGGTGGCCCCACCCATGAACTGCCTCAGGGCTCTCGGCCATGATGCAGAGACTCAGACGCACAGGGGGGAGAGCTGCCATCCGGCTCCTCCCCTAGCTCAGCTGACCATGAGGCTCCCAGGAGGCAAGATGGGTTTTGGGGAGTGGGCCCATCACCTCTGTAGGGCCTCGGAAGCAGCCGGATGAGACTCACTCACCATAATAGCCGCCATTTTTGTGGTCCGGACCCAGTACATCAAACTAGTGGAACCAATCATGTTCTAGAATATATTACAATCTACAATGTGTAAGAAAGGGAAGTGAGAAGGAGAGAGAGAGAGAGAGAGAGAGAGAGAGAGAGAGAGAGAGAGAGAGGAGATAAAGAACCTGCCATGGAGGCAGGCTGGGGGAAGGGGGAGGGAGGTGGGGACATTGGTGATGGGAGATGGGCAGGGGTGGAGGGATGGGTGTTGGAACACTGTAGAACCAAAATTCAAACATGAACATCTTGTAATTGTATATCTAACGGTGGTATAATAAAATATTAAAAATAGAAGAAGTGTAGTCATAGAGAGGAAGAGGTTTGCTCAAGATCACAAAGCACCCTGGGACTCCCTTATCATTCCACTGGGATTCTGAGGGGCAGAGGATATAGAAAACCCAGGCTATGTTTTAACTAGTAAGAATTCCTAGGATTTACTTTTCATACCAAGATTCGGAAGACCAAGCACACCTATACCCACAGAACACCAGCTCCTTGTCTACTCCTGTCAGGAGCAGCATTGAGATCTGGAGTTCCTCTTGGGCTTGCAGCCTTGACCTCTCCTTTTGGGATGCCAGTAGGAGGTACATTAAAAACTAATAGATTCGTGGAGGGGCCGGGCGATAGCCCAGTGGGTAGGGCATTTGCCTTGCACGCGGCTGGCCTATGCCGGCCTGGGTTCGATCCCGGCATCCCATATGGTTCCCCGAGCACCGCCAGGAGTAATTCCTGAGTGCAGAGCCAGGAGAAACCCTGAGCATAGCCGGGTGTGACCCAAAAAGCAAAAAAAAAAAAAAAAACCTCATAGACTCGTGGGTCGGGCGTTTGCCTTACATGCAGCCGACCTGAGTTCAATGCCGGCATCCCATATAGTCCCCAGAGCACTGCCAGAGTAATTCCTGAGTGAAGAGCCAGGAGTAGCCCCTGAGTATCACCAAGTATAAACCCCCCCAAACCCAAAAAAAAAAAAAGCCTGGACTGGCTGTGTGGTTCAAGGCCACCGTATTCGGTTGCCCTCTGAGTTCTAGGCGCTAACATGGATCTGGGCTAGTGCCTAACCTTTTGGCTAGATTCTGAGCCAGATTCTACTGTGTGCTCTAGACTATATAGTCTTAGCTTTGATCTGAGTTCTGAGTTCCACGCTTTGGGCCCTTGAACTCTGGATTCTAGACTGTAAGCCAAATAGTCTCAGCTCAGGCTAGAGCAACAGTACAGTGGGTAGGGTGCTTGCCTTGCACGCGGCCAACCTGGTTCGATCCCCAGCATCCCATATGGTCCCCTGAGCACTGTCAGGAGTAATTCCTGAGTGCAGAGCCAGGAGTAACCCCTGAGCATCACTGGGTGTGACCCAAAAAGAAAAAAAAAGTCTCAGCTCAAGATTCTGAGCTCTATTCTTTGCTTTGATTGGACTTTGGATCCTGACCAAGTTATGCTCTGGGTTCTCAATTCTGAACTGAACTTTGGCGGGGATGGGCTTCTTTGGGCTTTGGGTTCTAAGCTCTGGACTGGACTTTGAGGCTGGTTGATCTTAAGTGGTAAGCTGTGTCTTCTGAACTCTAGGTTCTGGGCTTATATTGAGAGGGAGAATAGCAAATTCTTTTTCCACTTGTTTTGTGTTATTTGGTTGCATCTAGCAGTGTTGGGGACTATTCTTGCCATAGCTCAGTACTCAGAAGCCACTCCTGGCAATTCTGGGAACAGTGCGGTGTTGGGATTGAACCCAGGGCTCTCTCTTGCAAAACATGAAAACATGAGCTCCAGACCATTCAGCCATCTTCCTGACCCTTAGCATCAAATTATTTTTTCAAAATTGGTGCACTTATTAACTTATGGGACCGTGGCTGGGGGTAGTGGGGACTAGACCAGCAATGCAATCCTTAGGGCTTATTCCTGGTTCTGTTCTCAGGAATCACTCCTGGTGGTGCCAGGAGTTGAAATGGGATTGGCTACATAGCACTAAATTTTTTAAATTTTGGGTCACCCCACCAATGCTCATGGGTTACTTCCAGCTTAGCACTCAGGAATTATTCCCAGTGATGCTATGGGACTATATGGGGATTCAGGGATCAAACCTGGATCACCACATGCAAGGCAAGCACCCTACCTCCTCTGCTATTGCTCTAGCCCCAGCAATGAATTATTAAGCTTCTCTTCTCATCTCCCTCCTCTTCCTAGAGACTTGCAGCTTTTCCTCCTCTTCATAGCCAAAAGGGTCACAGTGAAGGGGCAGTAGCTTCCCAGGCCACTGGGAAGAAAAGGGTAAAGGGCAGGGAAGTGTCTTCACACAGCCAGAATCCATCCTACTTGTTATCCAAGGCCTTCCCAGAAAACAGGGAGTATAACTACTGCCTGGAACCAGTGAAGAGACATGGGGGCCAGCATGGACCAGAGACTGCGGCTGAGCGGGTCCCTCTCCTCCTCCCCCTCACCCCAACTTCTGGTCAACCCAGGTGCTAAGCCTGGTGCTCTAAACCCGAGGATGAGATAATTGCTGAAACTCTGCTCCTTACCCTGACTACCTCTCTCCTCAAAATAGACTGTTCCAGGGACAAGAGAGAGAAGTCAGCATGCTGAGTGTATGCTTTGCATGTGGGGGGCTGGGTTTGATGGCCCACTTCACATGAACCCTGGAGCACCCTCTGAGTCAAGAGTAGCAATGACCGAAGCAGCCGGATGAGACTCGCCCACCACACTAGCCACCACCTTCGCTGTCTGGACGCTGGGATACTACCTCACGACCAGATTAACAGAGCAAAACCAGTTTGAGCCCAGGTCTGCCGCCGCTTGCGGCAGCAGCAGTTCATCAAAAATAGTGGAAACAGTAATGTCCTTTAATCCACTGCATTCTACGATGTGTAGGAAAGTTTGGCGGGAGGGAGAGATAGAGAGGAGAGAGAAGACATACAGAACCCGCCAAGTAGTTGAGGTGTGGGAGGGGGAGGGAGGTGGGGACATTGGTGATGGGAGATGGGTTTGGGTGGAGGGATGGGTGTTGGAACGCTGTGGAACCAGAACTCTGCATGAGCATCTTGCAATTGTATGTCTAAAATGGTGCAATAAAATTTGAGGAAAAAAAAGAAATTATACAAACCCCCCAAAAAAAAGTAGCAATGACCCCAACACACATACACCCAGCACCAGCAGGTGTGACACCCCCCCACCCCCGCGAAATGGACCATTGCACATTTTACTCCCCTTCTGGAGCGGTCTTCTCCTTTGTGTCTGCTCTGGAACCTTCTTCCCAGCAGAACTCTCCACAGTTCACTCTGTGGTGCTGCAGCCTCAACCTCCTTCCCAGAAGATTCTCTAAGTTGGCTCGACTTCCCTCCCTCGCTCCACCTCCCTGACTCCCCCTCCCCCAGCACCATGAATGCCAGGCCCACACACATGCCACAGACTCCAGTGCAGGGGCAGGAATGCCTGTGGGGGAATAGTGCTTGAAGGAATCATTTTAATTGTCTTATGTCACGTCACTGGCCATGGAACAAACAACAAACCTGCGAGCAGGATGCTTCCTCGGGAGTACATCCAGTTCCCAGCTTGACTCTCCACCCTCAGATCTTTCTTCCCTCAGAAACCCACAAGAGAACACCTATCAGTTCTACACCAGGCAAAATCTCCATCAGACTCCAGGCCTGAAACCTCCCCCTACACCCAAGCCACTTAGCAGAATATTTCCCAGAATTCAAGCCTTTTGGAGTAGAATACCACAGCAGGACAAGTTCGCAGCCTGGGGTGAGCTGAACAATGTTGACTCTCGTCTGGTTCCTTCCTTCCTTCCCTTCTTTCCTTCTTTCTTTCCTTCCTTCCTTCCTTCCTTCCTTCCTTCCTTCCTGACTTCCTTCCTTCCTCCCTTACTCCTCCCTCCCTCCTCTTCCTTCCTTCCTTCTTTTCTTCCTTCCTTCTTTCATTCCTTCCTTCCTTCCTTCCTTTTCTTTCTTTCTTTCTTTCTTTCTTTCTCTTTCTTTCTTTCTTTCTTTCTCTCTTTCTTTCTTTCTTTCTTTCTCTTTCTTTCTTTCTTTCTTTCTTTCTTTCTTTTCTTTCTTTCTTTCTTTCTTTCTTTCTTTCTTTCTTTCTTTCTTTCTTTCTTTCTTTCTTTCTTTCTTTCCTTCCTTCTTTCTTTCTTTCTTTCTTTCTTCCTTCCTTCTTTCCTTCCTTCCTTCCTTCTTTCTTCCTTCCTTTCTTTCTCTTCTTTCCTTCCTTCCTTCCTTCCTTTGGGTCACATCTGGCAATGCTCAGGAGTTACTCCTGGCTCTGCACTCATGAATGACTCCTGGTGGTGCTGAAGGACTGTTTAGAATGCTGGGGCTCGAACCTAGTCCGCTGCTAGCAAGGCAAGCATCCTGCTCTCTGAACTATCGCTTCAGCCCATTGTCTAGTCTCTCAAATCTTTCTGCCAGAGCTGGAGAGAACTCTACAGGCTGAGAGCACTCTTTGCATGCAGGAGGTCTGGGTATCATTCCCAGCACTGTATGGTTACTCTGAGCACGACTGAAAATGATCTCTGCAGGTCTCAGAGATGGGAGTAACTCTCTAGCAACACTGGGTATGGCTCAAAAGGAAAAAAAGTAAGATAGTAACATATTTGACTAGAGAGATAGTACAGGGATTAAGGCGCTTGCCTTGAATGCATGTGGTCCCCTTGTATTGAAAATGGTCCCCAAGCAATACCAAGTCTGACCCCTGAGAACGGATTCAGCAGTAAAGCCTGAGCACTGCTGAATTTGGCCCCAAAACTAAAATAATACATCACTTATCACTTATCTTTCCGTTGTTCATAGATTTGCTCAAGTGGGCACCAGTAAAGTCTCCATTTGTCCCTGTCGCGTGCAAATGTAGCCCAATGGCATCTGCTAGCTCCAGGTAAACGAAGAACCTCAAACCATACATTCTGGTTTTTGACAAAGAAGTCTGACCATCTCGTAGGTGGGTGACCACATGTTCTTTTGACATTCTGTGGAATCCAGTTGGTAACGGCTCTAGTCCAGTGGTCATCCCTAAATTGCATTACGTGTCCAGAAATGAGACATCCTTGATTCTTGATCGTCAACGGAGGTCAGAACTACAGATTCCTTCTCTTCTCTCACTTGAGGGAAGCATGATACCCCAAGCATGACTCTTTAGATTCCTCTTTGGGCTACCCGAATAGCCTTCATCCTGTTTTATGGGGCCCAGGTCTCTGGGGCGTATGTTAGTGCAGGAAGAATGGTGCAGTCAAAAAGTTGTGCCCGGAGCCGGAGGTTTTTTGTCTTCTTTACCACTTCCTAGATGCTCTTGAAGGCATTCCATGCTGCTCTCTTCCTCCTATGTAGTTCAGGTGCTAGGTCACTCGTCATGTTGAGTTCTCGACCTAGGTACACAAAACTGCTGCATTCAGTGATGTTCATTCCATTGAGAGCAAATGGAGTGTCAGGAACTAGTCCATTTCTCATGAACATTGTCTTCTT